>CABHPQ010134822.1:0-12940 GCA_902168405.1 Peromyscus aztecus
GATCTTGCTGAATAGAAATCGAGATGGATATTCATTACCTCTAAATTTGGATTCCTCAAGTTGGCTTTCCATCCAAACTTTCTCATGAGAGCAATTCCAACCACTCTTCCTGCCTCCTGCAAGGTGGCAAGTTATAGAAAAGATAAGAATATAAGAAAGAAGAAAACTTTAAAATGAATAAGAGTTAGCTATTAAGTGATATTAAAATATAACTTCCAAGACCGCCTATGCAAGGCAACAGTGCTGTATTTAACTCTCTCCATTTTCAAACCCCTTAGGATTACTCTCTACTTGTGTGTAATCTCTACTCTGGCAATTTTAGGTGTGTGACGTAAGACTGTGACCTTCTAATAAAGGAAATGAACCGCACTGAAAGATCACAGGTTAACTAGTATCGTCCTCTATGCACATGACCAGATCAGTTTCATCAACCCAACCTTTAGGATCTGTGTGATTCTAACTAAGTTCGGCTAAAGATCCAGACCAATTTCGTGCTACTGACCTTTGTAAGGGCCAACCAATAGGTCTTGGGATGGAAACCGGTGTCCGTCCACCCTCCCTAGACTACTAGGCTTCATGTGCACTGGTATTTGTGGTCTAGGTCCCAGGGACAAACCTACAAACATCACACAGTGCAGGGTGATCCTCAACAGACATGTGCTTGTAATGAAGAAGACCCCCCTATATATATATATATATAAAGATCACAACATCAGCATTTACAAATGCAATGGACATCTCTGGACTTTAGAAGAAGTTTAGGAGGAAAGTAAATGGCTGCCATGTGGAATGGCACAGTGTTCCTCTGGAGCCGCTGAGGCTAAGTTGAAACGGGACATGTACTTTTAGAGACAGACAATCAAATGAAGTCAGACCTCGTCATCCATCTGGGCCATCTTATCTGTGCTGTAAGAGGATCCCACTCGGGTGATGAGCACGCACGCGTACCTGTGCAGTGAAGGCCTTTCCGATATTCCCGCTGCAGCGACAGGAAACCCTGAAGGTCAAGTCCTCCTGGTTCTGACTGTCAGCTGCCTTCACCACGGCATTCTGGAGTCCTTGTTCCTGAAGGCCGTCGGCTTTGGTGAGAGCATCCCCCTGCTCCCGTGAGTCTTCGGGAAGTCTGATCCGCTGGTCTTCCCTATGACTCTCTTCAGCCATCTGTATCTCCTCCAGTTTTAACTTCTTAGCATGGACAATTTCATTTTCTCCCACTTTTCGCTTTAGTGGGTTAGTATCCCTCTGAGAAACGTTTTCTTCTTTTGTATCTTGTTCAAGAAGTTTTTTCCACAGTGAAATGGCCTTCAGCCAACTTCCTGGATCATCGTTTACAAGTCTCTGCATTTCATTTAGTATTTTTCCTAAATAAACAAAACCTCAGTTTATCCATCTTCAAGCTTACAGACAACTGTCTATTACATTCATCAATCTGGATTTTATGACCTTTATTTCTTTAAAATATTTTACTGAATTGCTACATGAACAAAATTTCACTTTTATTTGGAGTTTATTTGTACAGAATACATCCCATTATTTTACATACAAAGATCTAAGAGTTATCAAACTTATAGAAATTCCATGCACTACTTTAGCAAAGCTATTTATCCTGTGATACTACACTCAGCGGATGGTGAGTTCATGCACAGACCTAGGGGATATACTGATCTTTGAGAGAACAGTAACCTTGTCCATAACCCGGAAAATACAGAGATCAGGAACAGAGCAGCTGAACTTTGGACCCATTTCATTTTAGATCACAAAGATATTAACATGAATCTTAAGTTTCCATGAAGTCAAACTTCACATACACAAGCCACTTATAAGTTTGGGGCTGTCAGCCTGCCCAGTGACCTTTAACCTTTCCTTCTAAACAAAAGTCACTAAGTTGATCTGAAAATTACCACTACAGTTCCTTCAAGAGGACAGTGTATGGATGCTGGGAGGAAATTATGATAACCCCACAAATCCTTGGGATTTGCTTTCATTTTTTTCCCCTTCCCTGTCTTGATTTCGGTCATTTGCAACTTTTCTTGAAATGGCTTCTTACAGATTTATGTAATTCTTTGATGTCTCATGCACACAGTAATCAGAGTGAAGGTTGAGGCAGTGTGAAATCCTGCGGTGTCTGCCTTTTAAAAATGGCTTCAATCATGGTCTTGAAATTATTTATATAACATAATTTTGAAGTTAGGGAGTAATTACACAATCTCTCAAGCTGCCTTTATAAATGGGCATAAGTTTCTTAAAAACACTTAAGATTCTAGGAGAAGAAAGTTTTACTATGTAATAATTTCCAACTATATCATTTAGTTAAACTTTATAAGATTACAGGTTTTTTTTATTTGGTTTTTTTTTTAGAACTACCAATTTGTGGTGCAAAATTGTATTCTGGTTATTATGTGTTCCAAAAAAAAAAAATCAAATAAATACAATGGAGCATATTTATCTCTAGAAAGAAAACACGTGAACAATAAAACCCAGAAGGCAGGCAGCAGGTTCCGAAGAAAAGCAAAGGAGCTGGCTATAGATATGATAATACCAGGGAACTGAACTGATATAATCTCTGTAACTAACAATGAATGAGCTGGAGTCTGTGAAACAGAGACACACAATTGCTGGGCGGGGCGGACCGCCTCGGTCGGTCACACAGCAGGTGGGTAAAGCAGTGGGCACACGCTGTACCTTTGCGGAGAGAAGGAGCCGCAATTGGAAGCTGCTTCTTAATCAACAGAAACAGTCTTTCCGCTGACTTCAACTTCTTCATCAAGCTCAGATCCGAACAGGTGGTGAAGAACACTTTTCCTGAAATATATTCAACCTAGACACAGAAAAACAGGCATCAATATGGCTAAGGGCCACTTCCTTTGTCCCTTTGATCATTTGGGGAGCATCTGTCATTTGGTAAGCAGTGCCAACGTGTATTTTTCCTTTAAACACTTAACAAGACCAGGGTGGATTTTATCATGCCCATTTTCCACATCACAAACTGACATCTAGGGTAGGCTACACAATCTGCATAAGGTCACGTGGTCAGACTATCATGCTACCTCTTGTAAAGTACACACCCACGTGACTAGAAAAACATAAAAGACAAAATATTCAATAATTACACTGCCAAACCTCACCCACTGTTTAAAAGTAGGTAAAAGACAGGTAACATGCATAGCACAAATGAGGTGTCTAGACCAAGGTGGGTGTTTATTAAATATTTCCATGTCTGAACAGTAATGCAACAGACATAAACTAAGATGTAAAACTTGTCAGACAATACCATAAATTAAACCCAGGAGAAATGAAAATGTCTAACTGCGTATCAGCTGTACTGATAAGCTGTACAGTATGTTAGCACTGAGTACGAAGCGACCATTTCTAAAATGGTGGGGAGGAATCCTGTAAGACCCGGGAAGCAGGGTTTTAACACACAGGAGCAGGTGCAGAAGCAACAGAAACCCGGCCGCAGCCAACTGTCAGCACTCTGGCAGCCCTGGCTGAATTATGCTGATTGATAATGTCAGGGGGATGGATGGCAGAGCTTAGGCCAGCCTGATAGACGGCCATGAAATTCTGAGTACCACAGATGGTAATGGGCAGCCATTAAAGAATTCTGATGAACACTATGACAGCAATGATTTAGCTGACAGAGAAATTACCTTGGAAGGGGCATCGAAGACGGGGTGTAGCATGAGATGCTTGAGGGGGAACAGATTACTGAGGTAGAAATGGGGGGCACGTGGCCATGGAAGAGGAAGCTAGATAGGCGTGAGATATATACACCACACAGAAACAGGCCTCAGGACGAGCATGTGGCACTCGGGGGAAGAGGGGAAATGGGCACTCACTGACTGACAGGGAGTTGGACGTGGTGTGGACATTGCACTTGGTGTCAAAGGAGTCCTCAACCTTCTAGCTGTCACAAGTCCTGGAAGGATGTGGACCATCTCAGAATTCTCCTTTTCACAATGGTCATGGCTGACTGAGTTACCTAGAACTAAGGCGCCAGGGAATCTGGGGTACCTTGTGCTATGGGTTGAATGGGTACCCAGGGGTCACGTACAGGAAGGCTGGTCAGTACGGTGACACTGAGAGGTGGCAGAACTTTCACCAGGTCTGGCCTAGCAGGCAGTGTTTGGGTCACACCAACTCTGAAACCGATGCTGGTCACCTGGGGTGAGCTGGGTCTCACACAGCAGCTGCTTCCCAGCAAGGCAGGTTGCTGTAAAAGAGAAGCATGGCTCCCAACCCTCTCCTGCATACACACCCCTCCTTCAGACAGGCTCTCTGAGCTTCTCCACCTCTTGTGACACAGATGGGCGTGGCCATTTCAGACACTATCCTCGCTACTTCGACTTTCCCTGTACCAGAATGTCGAGTCAAATAAACCTCTTGTCTTAGGATATTACCTGGTGCCGCTTATTCTGCCCCAGCAGAATGAACTAAGAACCCACATTCTTAAGAAGTTATCATTCAGGCAGGGTTTGGAGGGATGGCTCAGCAGTTAAGAGCACTGGCTGTGCTCCTTTAGAGGAGCAGGGTTCGATTCCTGGCACACACACAGAGGCTCATAACCACCCGTAACTCCAGTTTCAGGGATCTGAAGCTTCCTTCTGACCTTTTCAAGCACACAGACACACAGGCAGGCCAAACCAGTGCACACAAAATAAATCACACACACGCACACATTTATGCAACTAACCTAAAATCCTTGCCAAGATTCTGAAGAAACAAAAGTATTTTACTGAGGATGAATTGTTTCAGGACTAAAGTAACAGGGACAGAAGAGGTGGCCCAGTGGTTCTTGCAAAGGGATTCCTAGCAACCAAGCAGCGGCTCACAACGATCTGTAACTCCAGTTCCTGGGGATCTGATGCCCTCTTCTGGCCTCCTAGGGAACTGCATGAATATGATACATGCAGCAAAAACATTGATACACATTTTTAAAAAGAGAGAGATTAAGGTAATAAAAGCAAGAAAATGGACATCAAAACCTAGACCAGGGATTTTATTTAAGTAGCCACTGATCTAGACATTTATACTTCCTTAACTGTCAATGATTTCTGCTTCTTTTCCTTGTTCGGCTATTAAGGAAAAAATCTCTACAATCAGATTTTCTTAAAGTATCCTCTTTTTAAAAGAAAGGTTTATTACGAACATGGCAGGGTGTCAGCTGACGGAACTGAAAAGGCTGGAGTATTCAGGACATCAAGTCATGAGAACAGTATGCTGATTAATTAAAACACCAAAACCCAGAGCAGCATTATTGTCTCAAGAATTTACATGCGGCTTACTAGTCTTTGTACATGTGAGAAACCCAGACACAGTTTACTAATGTAGCCACTGCGAGAACCACACAGTCACACATGTGAATGCAAGCAATCTCCTCTTTGTGAATTTTAACATTCCTCAAAGCGAGAGGGAGAATGAAGTTCAGTATTTAAGAATTCCTCAACTGCTAAAGCTAGAGTTACCCTTTTCCTCCAGTTTTTTTTTTCATTGCTTTGGGGGTAAGATTTATTTTTATTATTTTTAATCATGTGTATGTGTGTAGAAAAGCACAAATGTGGTTGGGTGCTGTAAGAGGTCACAGGTGCTGGACCCTCCTGGAGTTGAAGTGACAGGCAATTGTGAACTATGTAATGTGGGTGCTGGGGTCCTACTCAGGTCCGCTGCAAGAGCAACACTGTGCTCTTAGCATCTCTCCAGCCCTTCAACTTATCTATTCATTTATTTATTTTTAATGTGTATGTGTGTATGCCATGTGTGTTTGGATGCCTATGAGGCTAAATGGGTCCTTTGGAGCTGACGTGGGTGCTAGGAACTAAACTTGGGTCCTCTGGAAGAGTAGCAAGCGCCCTTAACCTCTGAACCATCTCTCCACCACCACCCCATTACTTCTTAACATTTATCTCTGTGTCAACGCCCCTGTGTGGGGGCATGTGTACCACAGTGCGTATGGGATGTGGGGGTCAGAGGACAACCTGTGTAGTGGGCGCTCTCCTTCCACCATGGGGGTCTCGGAGACTGAACTTGGACTGTCAGGTTTGGCAGCAAGTGCCTTTACCCAGGAGGATCCCTCAGGCCTTGCTTCATTGCTTCTAGTTGATTCTATTCAATTATAATATTATGGAGCAATACAGCATTCTAGAATTTCCACCCTAACGGTTGTTATTTGAAGAGCTATTTACAAGTTGTTGCTTCCATTTGAATCATGAAAATGTCGTGTCTGAACCAACTGATCTGCTGTCGAACACCCATGAGATGAGCCAAGAGCCCTTCCCTGCCAGCAGGTCTAACTGCTGAGCATTCTTGTCTTTCCTTTTAAATTCACGGGCTCAAGTTTAGCCCAAAGATTAGCAGATGCTTAAAATGTAGGCAAACTATAGTATCACTGGTAAGTACCAAACTTGTAACTCTACAGACACTATTTAGATGTAGAATGGAATTTTAAAGTACTAAGTGATCTGTTAGGGTGGTGTCTAAGTTTGTTTTGGTTCATTTTTAAAGACAGAATTTTAAAATTTAAGTTTCAAAATGGCATCAAATTGAAAGAAAAGGAATATACAGAATCTTGAAAAGATTCCATTCCACAAAAATAACTACGAAACAACCCTCTTAGCTCTAACTACACCCTACTGTCACAACACTATTAAAGATTGAAAAACCGGTTAGCCTCCTAAAGGCTTGGGTTAATAGTCTCCACTGTGTGGATTTACAGAGATCAGTGAACCCACAGGAGCCTCTGCTTAGCTAACACAACATCACCTCCGCTGCATGCAATTTTATCTTAAAGATAACCATTGCTACTATGATTCTTACCAAAAATTAGTATTTAGTACATTACATGTTGTTCAAAAGGGATTTTTCTGCATTTAAAGTGGTCTAAACGTGTGTATTAAATGTTGTAAAATACCCAGGCACCTTTATAAAGACATTCACCCCACTACTGGAACATGGGGATGGGGAATCAAGCATCAGTCTGACCGAGCTCTAGACACAAATTACAGGAACCCAGTTTACAGGAAATGCAGAGGACAGAGTCCTAGGTTTCTGTGTGCCACAACATTTCTGTGCTGAAAATATGCTCAATGCATTATGGGAGGTAGGACCTTTCTAAGGCAGGGCCCTGCAGTGGATTAAAGCTACTGAGGAAAAGGGCTTGTAATAAACATGAACTTGGGCCCTGGTGTGCCTCTGTGTGCCTTTTACTTTCTCTCCCTGGGTGCTATCTGCCATGTTAGAAGGCAGCAAGAATTCCCTCACAGATACAGTCCCTCAGTCTTGGGCTCCCGAACCTCCCGGACTGTAAAAGGTACTTTTCTTTCCTCTACACAGCACTCAACCTGCAGTATTCATTCATTTACAGCAATACAAAAGGACCAAGACATAGAGGAACACATTAAACCATGCCATGGGAATGAAGGTTGGTGTCTTGTCTTAGTTATTTTCCTTTTTTTTTTTTCCTTTGAGACAGGGTTTCTCTGTGTAGTTTTGGTGCCTATCCTGGATCTCGCTCTGTAGCCCAGGCTGGCCTTGAACTCACAGAGATCCGCTTGGCTCTGCCTCCTGAGTGCTGGGATTAAAGGTGTGCGCCGCCGCCGCCTGGCTTAGTTATTTTTCTTTTTATTTGTTTTTTGTTTTGTTTTTCGAGACAGGGTTTCTCTGTGTAGCCCTGGCTGTCCCAGAACTCGCTCTGTAGACCAAGCTGGCCTCGAACTCACAGAGATCCACCTCCCTCTACCTCCCCAGTGCTGAGAGTAACTCCTTAGCTACTGCTCTACTACTGTAAAAAGACATCATGACCGAAGCAACTTTTAAAAGAAAGCGTTCAATTGAGGGCTTGCTTACAGTTTCAGAGGGTGAGTCCATAATCATCATGGTGGGAAAACAGGCAGGCAGGCAGGCAGAATGCTGGGGCAGTAGCTGAAAGCTTAAATCTTAGCCTCAAGATGGAGGCAGAGAGAGAAGGGGGTGGGGGTGGGGCAGAGGAAAGAGAGAGAGAGAGAGAGAGAGAGAGAGAGAGAGAGAGAGACAGAGAGAGACAGAGAGAGACAGAGTGACAGGCTGGGCCTAGCATGGGCTTCTGAAACCCCAAAGCCCACCCTCATGACACACCTCTTCCAACAAGGCCAGTTTCTAATTCTTCCTAAACAGTCTGCCCGCTGGGAACCAAACATTCAAATCTATGAGCCTAGGAGAGGTCATTCTCATCTAAACCACTCCCGTTGGCAAATCTAGATGAGGGTAACTTTGCATCCAATCCAGGAGCCACCAGGATGCATAGCTTCTGCGCATCTGAAGTGGCACTAAGGTGTCTGAAAAAAATAGATTCTTATTTAACTCTAAATAGCCACTGTGGGGGTAGTGACCCTACTGGACAGCACAGCCATGGATGGTCAGGAAACTGGCCCTGTTGAGCTGAGAATGGCTTACTGGTTTTTTAAGGGATATAAATACAACAGCGAAGAAGAAAAATGTAACAAAAATCACATGACTAATAAAGCCTACAGGAATCTGAAGGAAACCAATCGCGACACACACAGCCTGAAATATTCACTATCAGCCCTTTTATTTTACAGATTGCTTTAGTTTCAGGGTGAAAAACCCAGTCACTTTAACACCAGAATTCTGAGAGAGAGAGAAAAAAACAAAAACAAAAACAAAAAAAAACCAGAGGTAAATTTATAGATGAGATGAAGAATATCCACCAATCACAGTATGTAGATGGCATTTAAATGCCTACTTAAATACACAAACTTAAAAACAAAAGTCATATTATAAAACACATTTGACTTCGAATACTAATTAGGTATGGGTTGAGAAGGAATGATTTCTTTTAGCTGTGTAAATGATAAGGTGACATATTTTAAAAAATTCATCTCCTTTACACTATACACACTGCTATGAAAGAGTCATAATTTAGAGTTATATAAGCGAACACCAAGATGAAATGATTCCTAGGATCTGCTTCAAAATATCCTGGGTTGGAAGTATGGCGGGGGTATGAATAAAACAGAATTCACTGGGGGTTGATCTCTACGGCAGCTGGTTGATGAGCGGGGAGAATCCACCGTATTATTCTGTTTGTTTCTGTGTCCACGAAAAACAGCTAAAAGGAATACACAGGAGGCTTTCTGCTGCAAGCTGTTTTGGAGGCGCTATGTGAGCGACAGTCACCTGGGAAGGGAGAGTGTTTTCATGTTCAAATGCAAACACACCTGAGCTCATCAGCAGCTCTACTCAAAGAAAAATCTTCTGGGGGCTGCTACCCAGGGATAATATGCACCTTCAACAGGCTTCCCTGGTGAGTCTTACCTTCACTAAAATCCAAAAAACACTGATTAAAATTGAGTGATTACCTCCTAAAAGTAAACAATCACTTCTGAATTAACTTGTTTTATAAATTCAGATTTTTGAATATTAATTTTCTTCCAGCAAACCTAAATTTCTAAGAGACTCTTCTCACCACAAGAATGATTTCTTTAAGTATCCCTGTGCAACTCACTTTGTGGGAAAGGATTTATGTGGCACCGATGATTGACCACGCACCCCATGCTCTCTATCTTTAGCTTAATGACGCCACGAAAGTCGGTATTAGCCAAGGGAAAGGGAGGCTCAGAAATGTGAACAATTTATTCGAAATCACACATCTACTAAAGACTAATGTGAGAGTTGGGCATACGTTCTTCACTGTGTGGACACAGCCTTCACTCACTGCTACAGGGTAGTCCCCCACACTTCAGCTGGTCCTCTGTAACTGCAGGAGCCCTCTGGGTGGATTCAATGAGTCTCAGACAGAAAAATATTTAGGAAGTAAACCTTATATCTATACTGAACATGCAGACTCCTTCTTTGGTATTCTTCCCTAAACAATCTGTTTAACAACCAACACAGCATTAGTGCCATATGTGAGAGTTATAAGCAAACACTACATTATTGTATATATAGATTCGAGCAATCACACATTTTTGTACAGGGAGGTGTCTTAGAATCCTTCTCCTCAGATAGCAAGGTCAGACAGGTTAGAAAGAACCATCCTGAGGTAGAAGGTAAGCTTATTGTTACCGTACTGTTAAACATTGAATATTAACCACCAACTAACCCTCTTAATGTTTATTTTTCCTTTAAATAAACTAAGATGTTAGGGGCTGGGGAAATTTGCTGTAGACCCTTCTCCAGTGCTCTGGCTGCTTTTAGCAAGGACTGTCAGTCAGTTGTGTAGCTGGGCTGCCCTTATATTAATGTGGACACTCCGGACACTCCATGAGGGTCCTGAGGAAGGTACATGGCAACCACAGCTGCTTGCTACAAAGCACAACTGTGATTTAAGAAGGCACTATTTCAGCCAGGGCCTTTTTCAAACACCTTGCATTGGACCTTTTTTGTTGACATTACAAGTCTTGGTAAATTATAGATGACTCTGCTTAGCCAGCACTTTTTTTTTTTTTTGGTGGTGGTGGGGTTTCAAGACATGGTTTCTCTTTGTAGTTTTTGGTGCCTGTCCTGGATCTCACTCTGTAGACCAGGCTGGCCTCGAACCCAAAGAGATTCGCCTGGCTCTGCCTCCTGAGTGCTGGGATCAAAGCCGTACGCCACCATCGCCTGGCGCCAGCAGTTATTCTTATTTAGGCCACAGGGGGAGCACTTTGCCTGACAACCCAGCAAAAGGCCAGTGATTGGTACAAACAGACCTTCATTTGCATGAGGGACCCTGCCACGACTCGTGCCATGATTAATTTCGTCTGTAGGCGGGATTAATCGTGTTTGATTGGTGTCAACCCGCATCCTCACCACATCCCTCTATGGCTGTAAAAAGCAGGCTCTGTAGCTTCCTTTCTGATCCAGCCGGGCACACCGTTTGTGCTGGTCTCCGGTGTTGCTGCACACTCAGGATCAATATAAGGCTTCTTTCGAATGGTCTTTTCTTGCCTATTTTTAACCTTTATCCTTAGGGTGGGCTGAGCTGGGGACACAGAGAAGATGGCAGCAGCAGCAGTGACAGGGCTGGTGGCAGTGATATCGGAGGATGCCGCCCAGAGAGCAGCGAGCAGAGAAATGACAGAGAACAGGGACACTAAGGAGCTAAGACGAGCAATGGCGGGCCCCGGTTGCCTGAGGGAGACCGGCTCCCTCTTTTTCCCCCAGGGTACTCCTGAGCAGGGAGAAATATGGAATATGTAGACAGAAGTACAGAGGGAGAGAGAGACAGATAGAAATACAGAACAGCCTCCAGAGTGCCTGGGTCAAAACCACCAGCCCCTTCTGCCTCTTCTAATGGGCTTTTAAAGGAATGCCAAGGAGTGGTGCAAAAGACCTCCCCGTAGCACAGCCAAGTGCAGACCATCTCAGACACCTGGTGACCATGCACGTGGTCAAGCCAACCCCTAACAGCCCTGCTGTGGAGAGCAAGCTCAGATCTCACTAGGAAGCTTTTGTGGGCTCCCACAGTTGCTAGAAGAATTGCGGGTGCTGCTAAGCCTTAAAGGCCAAAGGTCTCCGCCCTATCGATGGGACACTAGTTTCTGCCCAGGGCTTGGGGTCCTGCTACTCTAGGCTCAAGAGCCATAAGTCAGCAGCAGCCATTCCTTATGATTGCGTGCTGCTATCGGCTGCTGCCACTCTCGACTGCTCAATGTCAGGGATTACTAGAGTATCAGGGTGGCTGGAGCCCAGAGGAACAAGCCTCCTTCCTTCCTGAGTTAGTCAAGCCACAGAGCTTTCACATCTCAAGTCTGGAGCAAGAAGTATGTCACTGTGGGAGTGTGAAGCCATAAGCCTCTGGACTTGCCAGTCCAGCCCCAAGGCTTCGGGCACTCAAGGCCCTACAGTGTCCACAAGGAGAAGAGCTCTCTCACTTACTTAGCCCTGGTACCAATGCAGGTAGACAGTGAAGGACCCAGCTGATGGTAACAGAGTAATTCAGCCTAGAGGTAAAATACATGGGCTTGGAAGCTGGATCCAGAAATGAGTCCTCCTACCACAGGGTCCGTTTCCTTACGTCTTTGTAAATGGAGGTAAAGGCGACGTAGTTACAGTACACCTCAGAGGATTAAATCGTATGTGCAGAGCGGCTAACATCTCAAGTACTCAGGAAATGTTAGGGCAATCCTGAAGTAATGACGCCAGCAACCAACTTGGGGAGTTTGTTTTCTAGTCAGAGCAGCTGGGATGCAATTTGAGGGCTACTTGTTCAGATCTCTTTCCCACATCTCTCTCTTCCTAAAACCAAACCAGAGCAGAATATGAAAACTCTCTTGGCATTTACCTGCTCTTGCTGTCAAGAAAGTTTCTCTCATGTTTGACTGAATTCTCGGCTGTTGAAGTTTCTCTCAAGTGATTTTGTCTTTGGAGGAGACAAACAGGATCCAATTTTTCTAACCATCTTAGCTATCCAGATTGGACCACACCTTGTCATTTCCGCTCACCAAGTTAGCAAAGCAAATCCCAGGGTGGCCGTATGGCTGGCTGAGTTATTATATAGTAATGCTTGATTTCAGAATCTGAATATTACTGTTGTCATTTTGTGGTCGTATGACTCAACTATATCATTGGATTCACCTGGTCAAGACCAGGTATTACTCTTGTAGAGGACCCACGAGGGAGTCCTAGCACACCTGGGCAGCTCACAACCACCTGTAACTCCAGTTCCAGGGAGATGAGCCGATGTCTCAGGCTTCCACCAGTACTATGCATTCAAGTGAGCGCACGCACAAACACACGATTAAAAAAAGAAAGAAAAGAAAACCTCTCAATCCTTGGTGAATGCAGGAATTATTACACAGAGGCTATTTTGGATAAACTACATTCAACACTCTGTTCAATTCTGTAGTGCAATTCACTAATGGCAGTAGTCTAATGCGGCTAAGGCCATTCTTGGTAACTCTCCCCGCTGCACCTGCGGACCATCGCAGACACTCCCTTTGTGGGCTTCGAACACTTGCACCCC
>CABHPQ010134828.1:0-15454 GCA_902168405.1 Peromyscus aztecus
TACACTGTGGCTGGCTGGGTGGCTGACCAGATTTCTCCTTCTATTTTTTCTCTCTGCCTGCCAGCCCCCACCCCATCCCCATCTGCCTTGCTATTGGCTGTTCAGCTCTTTATTAGACTATCAGGTGTTTTAGACAGGCAAAGAAACACAGATAAACAAAGTTAAACCAATTCAACATAAAGGAATGCAACACATCTTTGCATCATTAAACAAATGTTCCAGAGCATAAACAAATTTAACACACCTTAAAATAATATTCTACAATACTCTCTTCTGTGTTGTTTCATAGCATGTTTTCAGTCTCTGTACACTGTGAATATGTATTCCTCTCATTGGTTAATAAAGAACTGACTGGTCTGCTGTGGAATAATCCTGTATACTGTGTGAATATATATCACTATGATTGGCTTAGTAAAACAAGCTGAATGGCCAAGAGCTGAACAGGATAAAGTTAGGCAGGAAAGTCAAACTGAGAATGATAGGATGAAGAAAGGCAGAGTCAGGAGTCACCAGCCAGTCAGAGAACGATTCACACACAGAAACTGGGATAGAGGCAAAAGCCACGAGTCTTGGGGCAGCATATAGAATAGAAATGGGTTAAGTTGTAAGAGCTAGTTAGTAACAAACCTGAGTTATTGGCCAAGCATTTGTAATTAATATTAAGTCAGTTATTTGGGAGCAGGTGGCCGGGACAGGAAAACTCCACCTACGTTGTCTACAGCTCGGCAGAAAGAGATTGGGCAGGAGAGCCAGACTAGGAGGCTGCTGGGAAGAAGGAGGGTGGAGTCTGGAGGAACTGCCAGCAGATGCAAAGTCACTGATATTTAAAAATCACTGGTTCAAACCTGCTGAGATGGCTCAGAGGGCAAAAGTGCTTGCCACACAAGTCTGAGTTGGACCCTCAGAACCCACATAAAAACAAGGGACTGTTTAGGCAGACGTTTCTTTCCCGCCTGCCAATTCCCAAATAACCAACACAGAGACTTAATATTAATTATAAATGCTTGGACAATATCTCAGGCCTGTTACTAGCTAACTCTTAACATTTTAAATTAACCCATATTTCTTATCTACCCTCTGCCATGTGGTGGTACATTCTTTCAACACAGCACATACATCTTGCTTCTCTCACATCTCTCATGACTCCTCAGACTCTACCATTCTTCCCAGCATTCTCTGTCCCGAAAATCCTGCCTAGCTATCGGCCAATCAGCTTTTTATTGACAATGAGAGCAACACATTTTCACAGTGTACAGAAGGATTATTTCACAGTAGGACTGATTCCATAAAGTTTCACAAATGATGCTGTGTCATGCACAAACATCAAACACAAAAATAATGATAAAAAAAAAACTGATCCATATGAGATTAAACTTTCAATGAGCATGCCCCAATTCTGAAAAAAAATATTTCCTAAAGCCACACTCAAAGAAGTCAGGCAGGATTTTCTTTATAGCAAAAGCCTGTCCCTGGATATTGTAAGGATTCGGTCCTTAATTACATCATCAGCCTTTGACGGCATCCCAGCCTAAAAAGTGGGTGGGCCCTCTGTGCATCCCTCTCTTTCCTTTCCGCTCCTTCCTTCCATCTGTCCTCTCTCTCTCTCCCCCCACCTCTCCCAATAAAGCTCTAAAAAGGTAACCATGGCCTGTGATTCTTCTGATCAGCACTCTCCTCCGCCGGCATGGCCGCTACAGGCGGTGGCCAGCCACGAGCAGCGCACCGTTTAACCAACAGATATAACTAATAAACCTGGGGTAGTACCTCATCCACGTAAGATGTTCTGACCTGGGGCCAGAACTCAGATCAGTCTGTGACAAATAATCAAGACCATTAATCAGTACAGAAAGTACAAAGAGCCCTCTCAGCAAGACAAAGATCTTCATTGCTTCAGGGTGCAAAACAGGGTAAAACAGGAAGTGGACTATCAAATTTAATTTTTTTCAGATGGTGTCTTATACATAAATTTAGATTATTTTGGGGGGGTTTGTTTTGTTTTGTTTTCGAGATAGGGTTTCACTGTGTAACATTGGCTGTCCTGGAACTCATTCTGTAGATCAGGCAGCCACAAATTCACAGAGATCTATGCTTGCCTCTACCTTCCAAGTGATGCGATTAAAGGCATACACCAGCACCACCACCACCACCACCCCCACCACCACCCCCACCTGGATAGTTTATTCTTGTTTTAAGTAATTTTTATAGAATATTTATTAGAAACTAAATTCTAAAAGATTACAGGGAGGCCTCAGGTTCACCTATTTTCAGGGGAAGAATTCATTTATAAGTAACTGTTTATGGAATGTCTACTCTAGGTGATGGAGATATGGCAGTGCGTAAGGGACTCAGGTTTATAAGTAACTGTTTATGGAATGTCTACTCTACTTTAGGTGATGGAGATATGGCGGTGCACAAGGGACCTCCATGTCCTCATGGAAATGATCCTAACACAACTAAGCAAAGTGGCAGAGCAGGTCTAATTAAAAAGACTCAGCCCTAAAAAATGCAGTGATGGAAGATTACTGTTCAGCTGAAGAGTGCCACTGGTGGATGGGGAAGCTCCTGAGAGTTTCTGCGAGGCCCATTTTCGGGTATCACAGGGAAGGCAAGTTTGTAGGACAGAAGGAGATATGACTATTGTATCAGGGAAAGAAACATTGGATGGGGGAAAATAAAATTTTAAATAAAACCAGAAACATGTCTTTGGAAACTTTAAGGCATTGATCTGGACCCTATTGCACTGGAAGATTCTTTAAGATGCTTAGAGAAATGCTCTTTATACTATAGAGATGTAGAGTATCAGTATACACAAGTAGCCAATTTGTAGTTTCTTTTAATTATCCTGGGGACATCAATAAGAATTATTGTAAATTACAGTGTGGTCTTTATCATTGCTATAAACTATTAAATTCATACTTATAATCATGTGATAAGAAAACAGTAACTAAAATTCACAGGACAATAATTATGTGCTAGGTATGGTTCTAAATATTTTATGTATATTAGCTCCTTGAATACTAACAACAGCTCTTCTTAGGTGCTTTTATTATCTTCAATTACATATAAAGAAACAGTCTGGACTGTAGTGACCCATGCCTTTAATTCCAACACTAGGGAGGCAGAGGCAGGTAGATCTCTGTGAGTTTGAGGTCAGCCTGGCCTACAGAGCAAGATCCAGGACAGCCAGGGCTACACAAGAAACCCTGTCTGGAAAAAACAAAAACTGACTAAAGCGAGATGGCTGACCCTTGGAACGAAAATCTGTGTACCTAGAAACAAATTTCTCCACACAATATCTTTTTGTTTTTTCTTTCTTTCTTTCTTTCTTTCTTTCTTTCTTTCTTTCTTTCTTTCTTTCTTTCTTTCTTTCTCTCTCTCTCTCTCTCTTTTTCTTTTTTTTACAGAACATTTATTTTTCACCAAGACTTTCCCAGAGGACATAACTAAGCTCATCACCATCCCTACCCCCCACAAAGGGTTAGTGCACTCACTGCTGTAAAGCAGATACAGTTTCCAGGACTGGAACCAACCTTAACTGGCAAAGAACACGTTCTCTCTGAATTAGCATAAAAATGTTTAAGTAAAAAAAGAAAGGAAAGGAGCAAAGGGGCAACGGTGGTTTCAGAATGAAAAGATCATTCACTATTGTGTCATACATTCAATGTGTGCAAGGGACTCAGGTTTATAAGTAACTGTTTATGGAATGTCTATTCTACTTTAGGTGATGGAGAGATGGCGGTGGACTCTAGTAACAAAATGGAAACAGGATTACTATCATACAAAATGTTCACTACAGCACGCTGCATGCACCTGCTCCAAGCCCACCCTCAGCCCCTAATGCTTCCAACTCAACTACTTCCCAGCCTGTTGGGCCTGTTGAAGAAGGAGCATGTAGATCTTCGCTTTGATCCAGTCTTTGTTATAAGGCTGGTATAACTGTGTATCAGCTCGGTAAACAAGACAGCTGAGTCTGCCAGATCATCGATAAAGTCAAACTGACTGATATCGTATGTGATGGAGGGGCTGTTGGGATTCATTCTCTTCAGATGTTCCTCATACATTTTACAAGCACCTTCCATGCACTCACTCACAGACTCATAGTCAGCGTAGGTCCTGCCTTCTGGTCTCTTGGTAGGCTGTACCAACAACATGGTGTGAGACGTCACGCCAAATGCTTTGCTGCAGCCGCCGCTAACACCGCCCACAATATCTTTTTTCAAATCACCTGATAAGGATCATGGCAACAGCAGTAAAATTGGTGACATCAAACAGAACTATCTAGAAATATTTGTTTCCAATCCAAAGTGGAGTTTTATCTAGTATTTGTCATAAATCTACATATTCTTCTCTTCCGGAGAACTACAACTGCAGGGTAGAGCTTGCTTTGACATCTGATGGCAGGACAATAGTTGCTGCCATCCTTCTGTGGACACCCCCTACGAACACACCAAACCTATCCCTCAACCAGATACTTTGCATAGTAATGAAGAAACATACGAACAAATGCTGAAAACCAAATTAGAAGAAAAAACGAACAACTTGAGCAAGGACCTATGATAGAACAGCTCAGCGAGGTGTTCTTCACCACAAAGCATCGCTGGCACCCTCAAGGACAGTATCACAGTCACATAAGAAACTGAATCCTCCCAAAGACTGGTGACTGCTCTTGATTTTTCAAGCATCAAGGAAATTTTGCTTTGTGTCTTATTTTCCAGCTGAGAAAATGCAAATAGTATATTCCTTAAGATGTTATATAAGAAAATAATAAAAATATCCTTTCCTATTAAAAACAAACCAAAATCCAGAAACCAACCAACTAACCAACCAACCAAACAACCATAACTAAGAAAAAGAGGAGGAGGAGGAGAAGGAGGAGGAGAAGGAGGAGGAGGAGGAGGAGGAGGAGGAGGAGGGGAAGGGGAAGGGGAGGAAGAGGAAGAGGAAGAAGAAAAGAAAAGAAAAGGAAAGAGAAAAAAAAAGCACAGTAGGTTCAGTGACCCTCACCACCACACATCAACTCAACGACAGACCTGGTATTCAATCCTAAGTATAGCCTGGTATACCAGGCTTTTCCTTTAGGGTCACCAACCAGTTCCCAAATCATGACACAGAGACTGATTATTAGTTTTCAATGTTCGGCCTTTTCCCTAGGGGCTTTTTACCTTTCTTTCTGTATGTCCTACTCTTTCTTTTTTAAATTAATTTATTTTTATTTCATGTGCATTGGTGTTTTGCCGTGGGTGTCAGGTCCCTTGGAACTGGGATTACAGAGAGTTGTGAGCTGCCATGTGGATGCTGGGAATTGAACCCGGGTCCTCTGGAAGAGCATCACCGCTCTTCATCACTGAACCATCTCTCCAGTTCCCTGTATGTCCTACTCTGTTTGCTGGTTAATGGTTGCCTGGCAGGACCCAGGTGTCTCCCTTTCTTTCTCCCTCATTTTCTCCTCCTCCTCCTCTCAAGCCTAGATTCCTCCTCCTATTTATTCTCTCTGGCAGGCAGCCCCACCTATTCCTATTGGCCGTTCAACTTTTTATTACCAATCAGGTGCCTTAGGCAGGCAAGGGGAAACAAATGTAACACATCTTTACATAGTTAAACAAATGCAGCACAAACAAAGGTAACACACCTTTACACAGTTAAAGTCATATTCTGCAGCAAAAACAAATGTAGCACATCTTTACATGGCTCTGAGGGTAAGGACATTACTGCACAAGTATGAATTCCTGAGTTTGAACCTTCAGAACACACCCAAAGTCAGATGTGGTAGTGTGAATCCTGATCTCAGTGTGGCACTGAGATGAGATTGCACAGACAGGAGAATCTTCAGATGCTCAAAGGCCAGCAATCCTGTTTGCAGTGGTGAATGACAAAAAAAGAAATCATGTCTCAAATAAGGCAGGTGAGGACTGACATTGCAAACCTCCATACATTCACCATGGCATGTGCATGCCTGCATTCACATCACACACATCATATATACACACATATCACACATATCATATATATATATATATACACATATCACACATACATCATCACATATATACACATATCACACACACCACACATATATACACATATTAACACAGGTATACATATCACACACACCATACACACACATATATACATACACACATCACAGACATCATGTACACAGCTACACATATCACATATATGTAGATATACATATATATAGACACATCATGCACACAGATATAAATATCACATATACATATATGTAGTTGGTAGAACATGAGACTCATAATCTCAAGGTCATGGGTTCATGTCTCATTTTGGGCACCAGATAAAGCATTACTCTAATTATACTTAATGAAAATTCAGGAGTCAGATAGTGGGGTAAGAGCATAAAAGATCAGAGAAGCGAGACACCACCAGTCCTTCCCACCTGCTCTGTTCCTTCCTCCCAACAGTCAGATGCTTTCCACCTGCCTTATCACTCCCTCTCCTGCCTGTCCTCAGTCTTCCAAAGCCTCTGTCATTAATTTTGGTCGGCTAGTGGCTAACTCTTCACATGTGGCATCAAGACAGAAAAGACAATAGAGTATTTTCTCCAAAATTACCAATACAAATGCAAATGGACTAGACATTGTAAATGTAATTTTTACCTGATAATTGTTATATATATATATATTTACTGTGGTAGAATGTAAATGCATTTTTCTTTGGGCCTCCAGTTCACAGAAAAACAATATGGAGACTTATTATGAAAGATTGATTTATAGCTTTGGCTTGTCCAACTGGCTCTTATAACTTAAATTAACCCATTTCTATTCATATACGTATTGCCACATGACTCATGGCTTTTACCTCTCCTCCATATTGCCCACCCTGCTTACTCTGTATCTCCTGGCGCCTGTCTTCTCCTTCCCAGCATCCTTTCTATCCTGAAAATCCTGCCTCGCTATTGGCTATTCAGCTTATTAAACCAGAGTGACACATCTTCACAGTGCACAAAAACATTATTCCACAGCATTAGAGTTAAACACTTTTTTATTTAGACAAAAATGGGGAAATGTGGATAATTTGGTTACACTGTGAAGGTGTGTCTTTGCCAAAGTGCCTTCTGATTGGTCTAATAAAGAGCCAAATGACCAATAGCAGGAAGTTGTTAGTCAAGACTTCTGGGGATAGAGAAAACTCTAGGAAGAAGAAAGTAAAGGACACCAGGAGACGCACAGCAAGCAGGGTGTGCAAAAAGAGAGGTAACAGCCACAACCCAGTGGCAGAATGAAGATTAATATAAATGGGTTATTTTAAGTTATAAGAGCTAGTTAGTAAAAAGCCTAAGGTATAGGCCAAGCTTTCATAGTAAGTCTCCACCTCATTATTCGGGAGCTGGCAGGACATAGAAAGACTTGTTTCAAATAAATCTTCATTGTAGGAACACAAGAAAATTTTCTTTCCATTCTCTGAAGGTTTGAGGGAATGAACTAAGAAAAAATAAACAGACTAGGCAGGAAAATGCACATATTTTTATTAATGTTCCAAAGAAGAAAAAGTCACAACTTGGGGCCAGAGGTATATCACAGGAGTGTCACTGATCACTAGTCCAACATTACTAAGAAAACCACATTATCTTTTAGTCCTTTTTTTCTTTAAATAGGGAAGAGAGCTAATAAGGAATGTGAATAGTGAAATATTATTGGGGGAACGTAACCTCCTTAAACAACATATACTACCCTGGGACAAAATGTATTGAGCCAGCACAATAGAAAATGGGTTTATAAGTGATTCTCCATGGGACCAAGACAAAGAACAATGATGTGTGTTAAAAGCTGTGAGTGAAGACAGATGTCAATGTTTCTTCCATGTATTTCATCTTTTCTGGTTGGTGAAATTTCAATTAAGACAGAAGGCAATTGTTGTGCCCCTGGATCCAGCCAGTCAGATAAGGAATTTTGTAGTAAGCCTCTCTTTGTGCTCAAAACAGGAAGAAATGAGGTCAAAGAGACTTTAACTATGTGAAGACTATAAAAACTCTCAGAATGACAAAGCATCACCCATCACTGAGCTACTATTTTGAGAACCGTAACAGTATATTATGTTTTTATTTGTCTGAGTCAGGGTCTATTATGCAGCCCTGGCTATCCTGGATCTCACTATTTAGACCCAGCTGGCTGGCCTCAATGCCTGTCTCTGCCTCCCAAGTGCTGGGATTAAAAGTTTTTGCCACCAAACCCAGCTAATTTTATGGAATATGACTTATAAGAAAAATATTTATAAGATAAATATGATAAAGTTACTGCCAGACAGTGGTGGCACATGCCTTTAATCCCAGCACTTGGGAAGCAGAGGCAGGAGGATCTCTGTGAGTTTGAGGCCAGCCTGGTCTACAGAGTGAGTTCCAGGATAACCAGGACTGTTGTTTCACAGAGAAATTGTCTTGAAAAGACAAAAAAAAAAAAAAAAAAAAAAAAGCTAAAGTTAGAATACAAACTTACATATATACTGTTTTAAAAACATTTTTAAGATGGGCGGTGGTGGCGCACGCCTTTAATCCCAGCACTCGGGAGGCAGAGCCAGGCGGATCTCTGTGAGTTCGAGGCCAGCCTGGGCTACCAAGTGAGTTCCAGGAAAGGCACAAAGCTACACAGAGAAACCCTGTCTCGAAGGGGGGAAAAATTTTTTATAGCACTTGTTATTTTTTTTAATGATTTATTTATTATTACATATACAGTGTTCTGTCTGCATGTATGCCTGTATGCCAGAAGAGGGCACCAGATCTCATTATAGATGTTTGTGAGCCACCATGTGGTTGCTGGGAATTGAACTCAGGACCTCTGGAAGAACAGCCAGTGCTCTTAACCTCTGAGCCATCTCTCCAGCCCCCTTGTGTTTTTGTTCAACTGGTCAAAAAAGGCAGAGAAGACAGGTGAAAAAAATAAATGCTCATTTGCAACTCAAAATTCATTGCTCAGTATGAGTTTTGATACATACAGGAAGAAATATGATACACAAGACAGCTCAAAGGGTTGATGGGGCTAATGAAACTTGCCTTGAACATGAGGTCGAAGTTGAAGGTGTCTATAAATGAATGTTTGTTTCAGTGTAGCATTGGCATTTCCTACCTACAGATTAGTATTCTGAGTAAATTAGGAAAGAATATGAACTGAACTCATAAGGACGTGTAGAAGCTCATTTTTTAGTAAAAGGGGGACCTGTAGGGCCCTGGCCCCCATTTTGGGTAACTGTTGCCTTGCTTGCTGACCTTGACCTTGATATCCTCTCTATGCTAATTCCCTGCTGGGTTCCACCCTCCTGAATGCTTAAGGGAAGATCCTGTCTGTGTATCCTGCATAATGGGCATTAACAGCTTAGATGCAAGATGGTAAAACATCGGTAGTGAACTTCTGCCCTCCAGGGTTCTCCCATTGTGCTGTAAGCCTGTATTTAAGACCTCCTCCCTCCTTCAAAAAAGGAAATTGGACAAAAAAAAAAAAAAAAAAAAAAAAAAAAGAACAATTATCAAGTAAGAATTACAAAAAAAATAAATGAAAATAAATAAAAATAAAACATGGTTTTACAAAAAGAAAAAAAAAAGAGAGATGTGTAGTATCAGCAATTAAGAGTCAGACCTACCTTAAAATGATTCCTAAAGTAAACTGAGGTGTCAGAATTCCTCCAGTGGAGGACTTCCAAGTTTTTGGTTTTTTTTTTTTTTTTCCGAGACAGGGTTTCTCTGTGTAGCTTTGTGCCTTTCCTGGAACTCACTCTGTAGCCCAGGCTGGCCCCGAACTCACAGAGATCCGCCTGCCTCTGCCTCCCAAGTGCTGGGATTAAAGGTGTGCACCACCACCGCCTGGCTACTTCCAAGTTTTTATGAGTATATGTCTTTAAATCAAGGAGTGGTAAAATAATAAAGGGTTGACAGGACAACTGGATTAAGCATCTTTCTTTGAGAAAGGGCTATTTTCAGATTTCTTTTTTTCAACTCCTAGATAGGATTTCCCTGTGTAACAGCTCTGGCTGTACTGGAACTCACTATGTAGACAAGGCTGGTTTTGAACTCACAGAGATCTGCTTGCCTCTGCTTTCTGGGTGCTGGGATTGAAGGTGTACACCACCACTGTTGTGGAATAATCCTTTTGTACACTGTGAAGATTTGTCACTCAAATTGGTTTAATAAAACGCTGATTGGCTGGTAGCCAGGCAGGAAATATAGGCAGGACAACTAGACTAGGAGAATGATAGGAAGAAGGGTGGAGTCAGAGAAGATGCCAGCCAGCCGCCCAAGAAGCAGGCCATGTAGAAAATGAGGTAACAAGCCATGAGCCATGTGGCAAAGCATAGATAAGAAATATGGGTTAATTTATATGTAAGAGTTAGGTAGTAACAAAACTGAGCTACCGACCGAGCATTTTTAAGTAGTTTTAGTCCTTGAGTCAGTTATTTGGGAAGCAGATACCGGTTATTTGGGAACAGGTAGTCAGGACAGGAAAACTCCACCTACACACCACCACCCAGCTTTTTCTAGAAATCTTAAACTTGAGTGATCCTGATGGAAGGAGAAGGAATCACATGTGTAATTCCTTAAGTAAAAAATTTAAGAAATTTATCATAAAACCTTAATTCTAGCACTTAGCTGAAGGCAGGCAGTGAGCCAGCCTGATCTAAATAGTGAATTCAAGGCCAGTCAGGGCTACATATTGTTGCGGAATATTTGATTACACCATGAACTCCAAGACTGTTATTTACTGGAAAAACCTGTTTCTAGTTGTGGTGTGGCTCAGCCCTAGCACACACATTTAATTCAAGAACTTTCTGCTTGAATAATGTAAACAGGATTAAATAAAGTCAGCCACAAGGTGGAGCAAGCAACCAGTTGTGAACATAATATTATTAAGTGAACATAGGATTATTAAGAAAAACCCTAGAGAATAAGAAGAGATCAAGAGGATGGATAGAGAGATGCACAGGAAGTAGAAGGGAGGGACATTAAGTTGGGGGGCTCTTGTTTGATGTGGTGTAGGAGAAGGGGATGCTTTTGGGATGCTGGCTGAGGAGGAAGGTCAGCTGGTGCTTTCTCCGCTTTTTATGAGATAGCAGGCTTTCACTCCAGCATCTGGTACCTGAGTCTTTACTGGTAAAATTGAATGATTGGGATTTTGTTAAAAACACCATCGGCATTCTAACATGTGGCATAACCACACAGCACACCCACACACTCCAGCCTTCTGGAATATGCAATAAGATGTGGTAAAGGGCCGGGCGGTGGTGGCACACACCTTTAATCCCAGCACTCGGGAGGCAGAGCCAGGCAGATCTCTGTCATTTCCAGGCCAGCCTAGTCTACAGAGTGAGATCCAGGACAGGCTCCAAAGCTACACAGAGAAACCCTATCTCGAAAAACCAAACCAAAAAAAAAAAAAAAAAAAAAAAAAGATGTGGTAAAGGTTGGCATTGGACTAATGAATGCATATCAATAAGGGACAAGATAGGTAACCCTTTGCCATCAGGAAACACCTTAGGGGACCTACTGCAGGCCCCAATACAAATTTCGGTTCAATCATTCCCTGTTAACATTGGAAAAACTCATACACAGAACAATTAAAAGATTTGATACCTGTTATTAAAAACAACTCTGCTCTGAATGTGATGAAGGATAGAACAGCTTCAGTAGATAAAACAAAAAGGTTGGGAGAGATCAGAAAACAAGTATTTTGGCAAACTGCTACAAATGGTCAGAGACCAAAGCTAAAAATACAAATAAACGGCATTCAAATTTAAAGTTTAGCAGACATGGGAGCAGATATAACAATTTTACCATAGGAAGCTTTTTTGTAGGTCTCCAGCTCACAAATAACAACATGGAGACTCCCCCCACCTTGGTTTTTTGAGACAGGGTTTCTCTGTGTAGCTCTGCAGCCTGTCCTGGAGCTCACTCTGCAGACTAGGCTGGCCTTGAACTGAGAGAGATCCACCTGCCTCTGCCTCCCAAGTGCTGGGATTAAAGGCATGCACCACCACTGCCCGCTGAGGCTTATTATTAATTATGAAATCTTGACCTTTAGCTTAGGCTTGTCTCAACTAGCTCTTATAACAAAATTAACCCATTTATATTAATCTATGTTCTATCATTACCTCTCTTCCATCTTGCACCTCCTGTTTCCTCTCTGTGTCTCCTGGCATCTCCTTAGCATAATCAGTGCATCTAGATTCCTCCTCTTCTTCCTCTGTCTCTCCTGGAAACTCTGCCTATCTCTCCTGCCTAGCTATTGGCCAATCAGCTCTTTATTAAACCAATCACAGTGCTACATATTCACACAGTGTAAACAAATATTCCGCAACATTTCACCAAAATCTTGGCATTCAGATTGGCCTCTTCAGGATGTAAATATTCAGCTTCTAGAGACTGGAACTTTAGCTCAGGTAAAACGAAGTAGAAGGTGGGTCATATGTATAAGGCCAGAAGGACAGGTAGGGAAATTAAAGACATATGTGTCTAACTACTGTGGAACAATCGTTGTACACTGTAAATATGTATTACTCTCATTGGTTAATAAAGAGGTGACTGGCCTATAGCTGGGTAGGAAGAGAATGGGCTGGGGAGTCAGACTAGGAGGACACTGGGAAGAAAGGTGGAGACTGGAGGAGTAGCCAGACAGCCACAGGGGAAGCAGGACATGTACAAAATGAGGTAAGAAGCCATGAGCCTTGTGGTAGAACATAGATTTTTTAAAAAATGGGTTAATTTAAGTTGTAAGAGCTAGTTAGTAATAATCCTGAGCTACAGACCAAGCATTTATAATAAATACTGAGTCTTCATGTTGGTTATTTGGGAACTGGTGAGCGGGAAAGAAAAGTCCACCTATAACTAACATAGCAATGAATTTGTTGGGACGTGGTTTGTTACACTAATAGAAAACACAGATGACCATTACTCCAATCTCAGAAACAAACCATAAAATAAAGAATACTTCTGACAAAGTTATTAAAAGGTATTATCAAGAACAGTCACAGACCCTTCAGGTTGTACATAAGCAGTGTACAATAGCTGTTGGGTCTTTCAAAGGTACCAACAGCCATACCTTTAAAATGGTCAACTGCAAACCTGTGTGGGTGGCACAATGGCCTTTGACATCAGAAAAATTACAGGTACTAAATGCTCAATATATGAAGAATTGATCAGTCCTTGGAATTCTCCTATATTTATTATTAAAAATAAATCTGGAAAATGTAGAATGGTAACAGATCTGTGAGGTATAAATAAGGTGATTCAGCCAATGGGCTCTTTACAGCCTGGAATTCCCTTGCCTTCTTTATTACCTAAATAATTATATTTTATATTATAGTGTTGCAGAATATAGTGTGTTGTTTACACTGTAAAGATGTGTCGCTGTTTAAGGCAACTTCTGATTGGTTTAATAAAGAGCTAAGTAGCCAATAGCTAGGCAGGAGAGAATAGGTGTGACTACTGGGCAGAGAGAGAGAAACTGGGAGGAATCTAGATGAGTGATTTCACCAACAGATTCAGGGCAAGTCAGATGTGCCCTACTAAGAAGAGGTAACCAAGCCATGTGGCAGAAGGTAGATAAACAAAATGATGGGTTAAGTTATAACAGATAGTTTGGAAAAGCCTAAGTTAAGGTTAATTTTAGTATATGTGCTGCCGAAGCGAGCACCTAAGTTAAGGTTAAACTTTCATAATTAATAGTAATTCTCCAGGTCATTGTTTGCAGGCTGGAGGTCCAAAGATAGTCAGACAAGAAAGCTTGCTACAACAGTGATTAAGTTAAAAGACTACTTTTTAACTATACCTTTACAAGAATAAGATAGAGAGCCGGGCGGTGGTGGCGCACACCTTTAATCCCAGCACTTGGGAGGCAGAGGCAGGCAGATCTCAGTGAGTTCGAGGCCAGCCTGGTCTACAAAGGGAGTTCCAGCACAGCCAGGACTGTTACACAGAGAAACCCTGTCTCGAAAAACAAAACAAAACAAAACAAAAAAAAAGAATAAGATAGGGAAAATTTTTTTCTTCACAGTGCCTACTTTTAACAATTCCCAGCCTGTTAAAAGACACCACTGGAAAGTTCTTCCACATGGACTGTTAAATAGCTCCATCTTGTGTAAATATTTTGTACAACAGATGCTAGAAATAATTTGTAAACAATTTCCTCAATCTAACATCTATCAGTATATGGATAATACCTTACTGGCTGATTCAGATGCAGATACTTTTGAAAAAATGTTTGATGAAGTAAAGAGAAAAACAACATGATGCCATCTAGGAAATACAGTAGAGAAATACGAAACAATGCCAAACAGAAAAACAACACAATCTCAGGGTTCGCAGTGTGACCCAATATCCTGCAACATCTGGCTGGTCTGTTACTTGTTACATAGGTCCAGTTTCGCCTCAAATAGTATCCTTCACCTTTCTGAGTGCTAGGATTACAAGCCTGAGTTACCATGCCTGGCCCAAAAATGTTTCTGTACATTATATCTTTCCATTTCAATCTGGTTCTATGTCTACTCTATGCAACAGCTTTCTCCAAATGTATCTAGTGTCCTTTCTTCTTCCACAATCCACAGGCCACATTTTAATTCACATCTTACCTGATCTGTTGCATTTAATACTTTAAACGAGTTTCCTTGATACTTCTCTCCTGTCTTCCTCCCTTTACTCCTGTTTGCTCCTTCTTACTGTCCTCGTTTCAGCTTCTTCCCTCTTCTCATGCCTCAAGTGCATGTATCTTCCTCTCTAGGCCATGATCCTCTTTTATTTATGGCTCCAAGAACTATCCATATTCACACAAGCACACTTTAAACTTTCTTGGTTTCCAACCCATATTATTTAATATTTACGTGTCTAAAAGGCATCCCACAGGTCTCCCTTAGAATTAAAAATAATGTAACTCAGTTCTTCAAATCAGTACATTCATCTCCTTATCCTTATCCAGTAAGTAGGAAGGCATGTCTTCCGACTTACACATCACCACTGTCTCTTCCTTATCTTCATAATTGTTCTCTCCTACTTTTCCAAATCATCCTTTACATGGCAACCAGTGATCTCTCTCTCTCTCTCCCCAGCCCCACTTCCCGGGGACTGATCACCAGGTTTAACCGTGCTAAGAACACATTCTACCACTGAGCTAACGTCCGAGTGGTCTTCCTCGCTTAAATTAAGCCCAAACTGGTCTCCACCTCCAGAGCTCAAACAATCCTCCTGCCTCAAGCTCCAGGCCAGCACTAACATGCCCAAGCTGGCAAGCAGTGATCTTTTTACAATACAAATGTAATTGCTCACACCTCTGCGTAGACCCTTCAAAGCCTCTTCATTGCCCTTAGGATAAAATAAATTTACATGATCTTGCATCATCAGGTCCCTCCCTTTGCCATAGACCTTAGGTATTACCTTTTTCTTTAGTCACATTAGGCCGTTGGCAGCTCCAGAACATACGTGAGCCCCCCTCTCCACTTCACCCCCCCC
>CABHPQ010134829.1:0-19817 GCA_902168405.1 Peromyscus aztecus
TGACCACACTAGCTAATAACAACAATATTCTAGCTACTAATAATTAAGAGCTGAGTATGTCCTAACTGTTCATTAAATAGAATAATGCAAACTCCGTACGTTATTTCTCTTTTACCTTTCTGTGAGTTCAAAATACAATTTGGAGTGTTGGTGGCAGGTGCCTGTGTGTGCGCCCACGCGTGTGCATGTGGCACTCAGAAGAGAATGTTGGATGTCTTCTGTTGCTCTCTACCTTGATTTGTGAGATGATCTCTCACTGAACCCGAAGCTGGCCCTTTTTGGCAAGGTTGGATGGCCAGTGAGTTCCCAGGCTCTGCTGTCTCCACATGTCAACACGGGGGTTGGGGGGGTTGGGGGGTTGGGGTGGTGGTGGTGTTAGAGGCAGTCAGTGTGCTCACAGCCAGTTTTGATGTGGGTCTGGATATTCAGACTCAGGTCCTCTTGCTCGGAGAGCACACGGTCTTGCCTGCTGAGCCATCTCCCCAGGTCCTACAGTTTATTTTTAAAGGAATATTTTCAGAAATATATATTTCCTCATCATGTGGACAGGACCTTAGGTTAAACATAAGCCTTGATGTGTCCTTTATAAATATGACCAAAAATTCATGGATAGGGATTTGAAGAGAAACTGAAAGAAATTGCTGAGCATTTAGGAAAATATTTCTGTACCACAAATGACCTTAGTTGCTACATATTGAAAGTTTTAAAAAAAAAAGCTGTCATCTGCATGTTTCAAAATTAGAATCACCTTCATGAAAATATCATGTATGATTACAAGATATTTTATCATGTTTGGTTCTTTTCTGTAATTTTAATTTCATTGGTCATTTGGCTTTGATCTATATTTAAAATTTTGATGTTCTCAACTAATCTTAGCTCCCATATCCTGCTTCCTGAGTCCATCACTTCATTTCTGATCTTTATTGACTACTTTTTTCCCAACATAGACTCACAGGTGCTGTATTTACTGTGTGTGTGTGTGTGTGTGTGTGTGTGTGTGTGTGTGTGTGTGTCTTTTGCATTTTCTTTTTTATGACATTTTATTTACATGTGTGTTTGTGTCTGTGCATGTGTTTATGTATGTGTTTGTGTGTGTGTGTCTTTTGCATTTTCTTTTTTATGGCATTTTATTTATATGTGTGTTTGTGTCTGTGCATGTGTTTGTGTGTGTGTTTGTGTGTGTGTCTTTTGCATTTTCTTTTTTATGACATTTTATTTACATGTGTGTCTGTGCGTGCATGTGTGTGTGTGTGTGTGTGTGTGTGTGTGTGTGTGCACGCACATGGAGGTCGGAGGACAGCTTGCAGAGGAGTCGGTTCTCTTCCTCCCACCACGTGGGTCCTGGGGATCAAACTGAGATGTCAGGCTTGGCAGCAAGCACCTTTCCTCACAAAACTGTTTCATTAGCTCTTGGGTGGCAGTTACTGAGATGTAACAGTTTAAGTTTGTGCTACCTTTGTAGAAAACTGCAGTTTGGTTTTTTTGTTTGTTTGTTTGTTTTGTTTTTTTAACTTTTTGATGACTATTGCTTAGAGGAGGGGTAAGGTCAGCACGATGTCCTCCTTGGTCATATTGTATGTTCAGCCTGGAGATCTGAAAAGGTTTTCCTTCATGTCTTAGGATCATCTGCTTATCCACAGCCGGGTATGGGAGCACATACCTAGAATCCCAGCTCTCAAAATGTGCAGGCAGGAGGATCAAGAGATCAAGGTCAACCTCAGCCCAGACTACAGCGAGACCTTACCTCACTCTAACAACAGAAATAGCTTAACCAGGATATGCCTCCAAATTGAAGATTACGTGCCCATTTTCCTTGAACATTTTCTGCAGATCTAGTTCTCTCACTAGTTATGCGAAATTCTCTTCTAGCACATCTTAAAGGACAGTTTTTTTTTATTTCGTTTATTGCTTTACTGTATTGTGTCACGTGTGTGGTGCCTTCTTGGCAGTTGCTCTGGTCTGTTCCCCTCTTTATGTGTCACAGTTCCTGCCGTTCCTGAACGGTACCTGTTTCCTGGAGCTCATGGAGGGCCTGCTCGCTGTGCCAGGCAGCTTTGCCTCTGTAAAGTTCATCCTGCCGGGACAAAACAGATGAGTGTGACAAGGAGTGGCGGGGAGAAGAACCCAGATCACAAGCTAGAAGGCAGGAGATGCTTCCAGTGGTTCTCAACCGTGGGTTGTGAGCACCCGGGGTGCTGTCCCATATCAGCTGTTTACATTACAGCTCATAACAGTTACAGAATTACAGTTATGAAGGAGTAACAAAATAGTTTTATGGTTGGGGTCCCCACAACATGAGGAACTAACTGTAATAAAGGGTTGTAGCATTAGGAAGGTTGAGAACCGGTGCTTTAGATAGAGTTGTTAGAAGGCTATAAATCAGAATTTGAGAAGAGAACTAAATAAAGAGAGGTAGTGAACGAGGCAAAGACCCAGGCAACTTAGATACTGAGACTAGCGCCTGCAAAGGCCCGAGGGAAGCCTTGTGTTCAGGACAGGAGGAGGGCCAGGCCAAGGGTCTTGCTCAGCAGTAGAGGTAGAGTGCTTGCTTAGCATGTAGAAATAAGGTCCTGGGTCCAATTCTCATAACCACAATACTAATTTTTTTAAAAAGTCAAATGAGTTACAAGGGAAAAGGTGGGAGATGAGACTAGAGAAAGGTTTCATCACAAAAATTGTAGGCCATAGAAAAGTTTGAATTTTGCTTCTAAGTGTGAGAAACATGCAGATGGCTGCTGCTAAATATTTCGAGAGCAGCCACAGAATAGAAAGACTGTGTCTTGCCAGGGAATATTGGCACACGCCTTTAATCCCAGCACTCGGGAGGCAGGGCAGAGGCAGGAGACTATGAGTCTGAGGTCAATCTGGTCTACATAGTGAGTTCCAGGGCTGCATAGTGAGACCCTGTCACAGGGCAGGGAATGGAGGAAGGAGAAGGATTTGGTCAAACAGGTATAGGACTGAAAAAGAAAAATATTTACCAAAGTAATGGAGCAACCTCTGTTAGCAGTTACTGCCCTTGCTACTGGGAAAATGGGGAGGGAAGGTCACTGGGGAGTTGGGAGGGGCAAGTGCTGGCCACTTGCTGCCCCTGGACTTTGGGGAACTGGAAATGAAGCGGTGCTTATAGCTTCTTTCTCCTCTCCTTGACCCCCACCCCATCTCCTTATTCTTCATTGATGAGACACAGAAGGAATTCAGTTGGAAAAGTGGAAGTGGATTTTTCAGAGCACCAACCATAACAACACAGAACCAGAATCTAAAAGGGTTTGTGGCTCAGAGGCCACAGTAAACTGGCACAAAGAGGAGTTCATAGTAATTTCAAGTGTGCTTGTTTATTTTAACCTAACCAGATGATTAAAATTGTGTAACTTATTGACATCTGTCATGATACAGAGAAAAATGAATTATAGAAGACACAAGATGTGTTTTAAATGTCTAGTTCAGAAGTCTTTATTAATTTAAGTGGAGTTGTTGGCCAAACCAATGAATTAGAATCCAGAACTCAACAGAAGGATCAGGAACAGGACACAAATTCTAAGACTCCTAAAAGCATAGATGTCACAGAACATAAACATGGCAAATGTGGGCAAGATGACCTTGAGGCGAGGGTGGATCTCCACAGACAAGAAAAAAAGATCTGGACTATATACCTTGGGTGGGGAGTGAGATCCCAAACATTTGTGAAGAGGAAAATTATCTAGAAAAGAGTTTGTAATGGTTACTTTTCTATTGCTGTGATAAAACACTGTGACCAAGGCAACTTATAAAACTGTTTAGTTGGGCTTACAGTTCTGGAGGGCCCCTGGAACACACATGGTGCATGAACATCTAAGCAGGCAGAACACCTAAATCTAAAAAAATAAAATAAAATAAAATAAAAAAAATTCTCCTATTAACATTTAAGAAACTATTATTGGGCCAGCCAGATGGCTCATGGGGTAAAAACACTTCATTTACCATGCAAGCCTGGTGGATGACCTAAGCTCAGAACCCAAGACAAAAGGAGAGTACCAACTCTTAAAAACTGTGTTCTGACTTCTACACCCGTGCATTAGCATGTGCTAGCACATACGTTCTCTCAAACACAATGTTTCTAAATCTTGAAGTTGCTGCTAGGCAGCTCCTTTGTGCCAGTTTGGAATCTGAAGGAACATTCAAATTAAAAATGACTTCCGGCACTGTATGGCTTCCACCAAGACATCGCAGTCAATACTCGAGAATGCTAGTGAAGAAAGGGACTATGGGGCCACACAATCCAGCTGGTTAAAATAGTTGAGAAAAATAGCCTTATAATTGAGAACAGTATGCTCCAATTTACCTACCTAGCTATTTGAGTAGAGGAGACTCTTAACAATCCTTGTTATAGACACAAAGCCAGTGATGGTTACATAGTAAGCAAATCCCAGAAAAAGACCTGATTTGGGACTTCATTTTACTTCTCTTAGAATTTTTTTTTTAAGATTTAATTTTGTTTTTAAATGGCATTTTATTTTTTTTAAATTGTTTTTATTTAAGTGTATGTGTGAGTGTATTTGGGTGCCTGTGGAGGCCAGAAGATGGTGTTAAGATTCCCTGAGACTGGAATCACAGGCAACTGTGAGCTGCTCAGTGTGAGTGCTGGGAACAGAACTCTAGTCCTCTGGAAGAACAGTGAGTGTTTAACCACTGAGCTACCTCTCCAGCCATCCTTTTAGGGTGTTCAGTGAATATCATTTCACTGTTGTGTTACTGCAAACACACAGTGCCTTTACACCTCTTGGTGTTCGTCCACAATAAAAACCATGAACAATGGGAGTCGGTTTGGCTTAGTCGTATCACACCGCTCCTGGAAGGAATGTTTACACATAACCACAGCCTCTAAACTGTGGAATACATTCACATATGTTATCATCTAAATGGTACCCACCAAAATTGTGCACATAAGGACATTGCATATGTTTTATATATGAAGTTAGGGTAGACTAATCGCTGTAATAGATCAACTCAAAAATGAAAAAAAAAAATGCCTCAAATTTGTTTCTTCCTGAAGGAAATGAATAGTTCAGTAGGAGTTTTGGAGGCCTTTCTTCACTTAGATTTTTAGAAATGATTGCTGCAAGGCTTCCTTTGGGATCTTCTGTTTTAGTATGTTGGAAAGAGAGTTTTGGAGGTTGTTTTGTTGTTTTTTGAGACAGGGCCTCACGTAGCGCAGACTGGCCTAGAATTTGGTATTTAAAAAAAATTAGATATGTTGACTGCCTGCTTAGTATGTGTTCAGCACACTAGACATAGCAATGAACGAAACTGCAGAGGAGGAAGAAGGCAGTTATTTCCCAAGCATTTTGATAGGCACAGATACTGGAAGGCAGCCAGGCACGGCAGTTCACATATGTAATCCCAACACTCAGAAGACTAATGGAGAAGGAACAAGAGTTTGAGGCTAGCCTGGGCTCTATAATGAGTTGGAGGCCAGCTGGCTGCATGGCTAAATCCTACCAGAGGCAAAGGAGAGAAGGGGATGGGAAGGGAAATGGTAACGGACTTATATTTAAAGGCTTGAAGTGTCAGAAAAGGTGTTTGGTAAGTCAAGCTAAGCTGTCAGCTACAGCAGCATGGTTTTCTTCTCCTGGGTGCTTTCCCTTGTCCTAGGAACTTTAAGACTCCCCCTATAGGGCGGTGGTGGCACACGCCTTTAATCCCAGCACTTGGGAGGCAGAGCTAGGCGGATCTCTGTGAGTTCAAGGCCAGCCTGGTCTACAAAGCGAGTTCCAGGAAAGGCGCAAAGCTACACAGAGAAACCCTGTCTTGGAAGAAAAAAAAAAAAAAGACTCCCCCTATAATACGAAATAAATCCTGCCCATATAAAGAATCCCAGCTGAGGTATGAGGTGAGCAAAAGCTTCAATCTTCTGTCTCCTTTTATCATCCCAGTGGCTGAAAGCTTACAGTGCATGACCGCCCTAGACCCAGCCTCGTGTTCAGCACTTATCTGTGCTATACCTTAGTCCCCGGAGGGTCTGTTCTTCTGCCTTCCTTCCTGGTGTAGTCACTGAAGGAAAAAGACGCTGTCATACTTGCTCACTTTGTCCAGTGAAGCAGGTTTTCCTTCTTCGCCCAGTGTCTACAGTCCCCTCGAGTGTCCGGTCAGAGGACTCTCTGCCTGTACAGGTTGTCGGAGAAAAGAGGTGTAGTAAGGTAAGGCTTGAGGGTTGGTACCAAGAGGCGAGAGACTGTTAGGAAGCGGTCATCAAAAGAAGGAACAAGTTTAGCAATAGCTTGTCTTTAGCCATGGGAAGGAAAGAAAATAAGGAAACGAACAAAGATTGTAACCTTGAAGGTGTAAAATCTTGTCACCAACAGCTGAGAAATTGGAAGAGATACCTTGATGTAGAGTGAGGAAGAGGGAGGAGAGAAAGAGAAGAGAAGAGAAGAGAAGAGAAGAGAAGAGGAGAGAGAGAGAGAGAGAGAGAGAGAGAGAGAGAGAGAGAGAGAGAGGAGAACCAGTGATGGTCAGCTATCAGACCTTTCGATAAATGTGAAAGTTACTGTGATAGAGAAACTGAAATTCTAGGGATTGAAGAGGGGATGGCATGAACATAAAATGGCTCCATATGAACTTTGATTATAAGGATGAATTATCAATGTCAGACTAATCGCATGCATACCACATGATTCCCCAATTATAGAGTTCTAAAACATGCAAAATGATCTATAGTCATAGCCAACCAGTGATTCCCCAAGAAGAGGGGTGGGAGGGGGAAGGATGCTAAAGAGGTTGGGAACACTCGGGAGTGATGGATTTCATCCATTCTATTTCCTTTTCTTGACTGATTGCACTGATACAAATGATATAAAGAGTAGATATCTTTATCATTCCTGATTTTAGAAGGGAAGCATCATTAGATATAAGGCTATCTCTGGGCCTTTGTAAACAGACTTTGTAGATGACTTTGTGTCTGGTTGAAGAAGTACCTGTCTCTGTTAGTCGGCTTTACAGCACTGTAACAGAATACCCGAAAACTCCAACTTAAAAGGCATAGGTCCTTTATTTGGCTCATGGTTTCAAAGGGTCCATTCAGTGGTAATTTGACCCTGTCCCTCTGGGGCTACAGTAGCACAGTGCACCATGACAGAAGTGCGCTGTGGAGTTCTGTTCACCTCAGGAAGCAAAGAGAGAGGCAAGAAAGGGCCAGAATCCCCTTTCAGGGCATGCATTTACATTTCAGTGATGGAACTTCCTCTAACTAGGTCCCAACTCTTAGATGCTCTACCGCCTCCCAGCAGTTTCACAGGCTTGAGATCATAACTGTATCACATGGGCCTTTGGGGATGCTATGGGTTCAAATTACAGCACTTTCTATTACTAGTCAGCTGAGAGGTGGTGGTGGTGGTTTAAGGTGTCTTTCTTCCTATTGAGGTAATCAGACTTTTTTTTTTTACTATGATTTTAATTTTTTTTTACTTTTTTTGTGTGTGTATGCATGTGTGCATGCATACAAGGGTATACAAGGAGGTCAGAGGACAACTTATGGGGATCGTTCTCTCCTACCTCATGGGTCTTAGGGATTGAACTCAGGCCATCTAGCTTAGCAATAAGTCCCTTTACCCCGTGAGCCATCTCAATCTCATCAGCCCTGAATCTGTGAAACAAGCCATGTCTGCTAGTAATAATACTATTCCTTTGTAGATATTGCTGAATTTGATTTTGTAACATTTTCTTTGGAATTATCATATCTATGTTCATGAAAGAAACCAGCTTGGAATTTCTCTTTTGCAGTGTTCTTATGTGGTTTGGGTATCAGGATAATGCTAGCCTCAAAGAATAAATTAGCAAGTAGCCTCTCTCTTTGCCAGTTTTCTAGAAGTTTGTGCATAACTGGTACATTTTAGCCTCAATGTTTGGAAAAATCCATGAATGTCTTTGTGGGAATGTTTTAAACTAAGAATTCGATTTTCATACAGCTCTTCAGGTTATCTCTGTCATCTTGAATGAGCTTCTGAATAACTAATTCAAGGAATCTAATGATTTATCTAAGTTCTATATCTATCCTAAAAATTTCTGTAAACTCCCTTGTCATTTAAATTTCCATAAAGTTATAATATAACCTCTTAATCCTTTTTGTTGTTTTGAGAAGGGGGTCTCCTGTAGCCAAGGCTGGCCTCCAGGGCCAGTGTGATTAACTTTTAACTTCTTAACTTCTTGTCCTCAACTTCCCAAGTGTTGGGATTAAAGACATGCCCCACCACACCACCACTCATTGTTAATGTCTTCTCTCTTGTTTTCTTCTCCTTTTTCTCTCTTTTTTGTTTTCCTAATCATGCTTGACTAAAGGTTTATCAATTTTATATCAAGTTTTATATCAAATTTAATAAAATTTATTACATTTTATATCAATTGATATAAAATAAATTTTATTTTTAAATGTCATGCTTTACATAGTACTGCCTTAGTGGAATGCCAGAAATTTTGATGTTTTTATTTTCATTCAGTTCAAAATGCAAAATACCTTTTTTCCGCCCGAGACAGGGTTTCTCTGTGTACCCCTGGCTGTCTTGGAACTTATTTTGTAGACCAGGCTGGTCTCGAACTCAGAGATCCACCTGCCTCTGCCTCCCAAGTGCTGAGATTAAAGACATGCGCCACCACTGCTGGGCCAAAATGCCTTCTAATTTTACCCTGGGTTCCTTTTTTAATCAGTAGGTTATCTAGAAGTATTTTAGTTCAAAATACTGAGATTTTCCATATAACTTTCTGTTACTGGTTACTAATTTAATTCCATTGTGGTCAGAACATATTTCTCATTACCTGAATTCCTTAAAATTTACAAAGACATGTTTTATGGCTTAGAATATAGGCTGGTAAATTTTTTCAATAAAAGTTCAATTGGTAAATACTTTAAGTTTTATGGGACACATACAGACTCTGGCATATATTTTCTTTCTTTGTAAAAAAAAGTATTTGAAACTATTAAGACCATTCTTTGTTCACACCCTATACAAAAACAGACTAGAGTGGTTACAGTGCCATAGTGTGGTGACTTGCTGTGTGTTTCACATGCCGTTTTGAAGAGAGTATGTTCCACTGTTGTTACTAGTTTCTCCAGAAAAGTGAAAAATGCAAGCTGGTTGACAGTGTTACCCTTAACATGTTAAGTTTGTACCTGCTCTAGCAATTATTGAAGGAGATGTCAAAATCTGGCGGGGGGACTTGGGCACTACAGAGGTTCCACCAGCCAAGTACTTGCTGCAAGGACAAGGAACTAAGTTGGGATCTCCAGAATTCACATAAAAAGCCCAACGTGGGCTGGAGAAATGGCTCAGTAGTTAAGAGCACTTGTAGAGGAACTGGGTTCAATTCCTAGACACCCCCCCCCCCAATCAGGCAGTTCCTAACTACCAGTAACTCCAGTCCTAGGCTCAAAGGCCTTCTGGCTTCCATGAGCACCTGCACCCACATGGTGTACATAAACTCACCCAGGCACACACACATATACACACACACAAAAAAAAATTTTTTAATTGAAAATAGCTAGGCATGGTGGAAGTGGAACAGTTGGATCCCTGAGGCTTACTGGCCACCAAGATCCCCCAATTGACAAGTTGCAGATTCAGTGAGATGCTCTGTTTCAAAAAATAAGGTAGAGCGTGACAGAGGAAGGCACTCAACATGGACACCCTGGCCTTCACACACACACACACGTACATAGACCACACCATTTTTTTCTTTTTCTCCCCCCCTCCTTTCCTCCCTTCCTGCCTCCCTCCCTTCCTCCCTTCCTTCCTTTCTTTTTTTGACAGGGTCTCACTAGCTCCTGGAACTCACTGTGTAGACCAGGTTGGCCTCATACTCACAGAGATTTGCCTGTGCTGGGGTTTAAGATGTGCCACAGTGCCTGGCTGTTCTTTATTTGGCTTTGAGACAAGGTTTTGCTGTGTTGTCTAGGCTGGCCTCAAATTCCTTGGCTCAAGGAACTCTTCTTGGTTCAGCCTCCCAAGTAACTAGGCCTACAGCCGTGTGATCCTGTGTCTTTCCACTGTTGTTTTTACTTTCATTCAGTTCAAAATGCAAAATTTCGTCTTTCCACGGTTGTTATTTTCTTAAACATTTGTTTATTTGTATGAATGTGGATATGAGTATTCTACAGTGTGCATGTAGAGGTCAGAGGACAACCCTCGGGAGTTGGTTGTCTCCTTCTACCGTGTGGATTCTGGTGGTCAAATTCAGATTATCAGGCTTCTCGGTAAGTGCCTTTATCCTTTGAGCCATCTTGCTGACCCCATTGTTGGTATTTTTGTTTAAATAAGCAATTATTTGCCTTAAAGGAGAATTAAATATTAAGAACAACTCTGATATGTCTGTGTCTTAGTTAGGGTTTCTATTGCTGTGATAAAACACCATAACCATAAACAGCTTGTGGAGGAAAGGGTTATTTCATCTTACAGCTTGTAAGTCCATCACCAAGGGAAGCCATAGCAAGAACTCAAGGCAGGAACTGGAGCAGAAGCCATGAAGGAGTACTGCTTACTGGCTTGCTCCTCCTGGCTTATTCAGTTTGTTTTCTTATACACCCAAGACCACCTGTTCAGGGTGGCACCACCCATAATGGGCTGGGCCCTCCCCACATCAATCAAGAAAATGCCCTACAACTTGCCTACAGGCCAGTCCTATGGAGGCATTTTCTTAAGATTCTTCCCAGGTGACCCTACCTTGTGTCAAGTTGAGACAAAAACTAGCCAGCACAGTCTACCAAAGTAGTGACCCCATTTCTGTTCCTTTGTGTACACGTGTATAGTTCCACACTGTGTCCTCTTCCTTCGTGTTTATGCCTGTGAAGGCGAGAGGTCTTTCTTGACGGATTTCATTCTTCTGAGGCAGTGTCTCTCCCTGACTCAGCTAGACTGGCTGGCCAGAGAGCTGCAAGGAACATGCTTGCCTGTTTCCCTGCCCCTAACCCCACTTCCAGTGCTTGGGTTACAGATGTGAGCTGCCATATTCGGCTTCATGCAGGCTCACAAGATCTGAACTCAGATCTGTCCTTGACCAGCAGGCACTTAACCAATGAAGCCATCTCCCCAGCTCCCATTTTCCTTACGCCTGAAGTTTTTTTTGTTTTTTTTTTTGTTTTGTTTTGTTTTGTTTTTTTTTTAACTTTACTTTAAAGACTTTAACAGTTCTTTACTGTGGCCTACAGTGGAGCGTTATCTTAGCTTGAACATTTCTAAACACACCTTTATTTTGTCTTTGTTTCTAAATATTTCTTTGGCTGAGAATTTTTTTCCTAGCTTTTTTCAAGGTTTTATCACTGGTTTTGAACAGTATGGTTATATGTGCTTGGGTGTAGTTTTCTTAATTGTTTTTGAGTATTTTGAATCTGTGCAATAATAGTTTTCAGCAAATTCAAAGGTTTGGGCCAATATTTTTTTCAAATTTCTTTTCTACCACTGTGTCTCTTCTCCAATTATATGTATATGAGACTCCTGGAAATTTGTTTCACAGCTCACTGATTCTCTTGCTATTAGAAATTAATGTCTTCACTTTTTCATTATGTTTTGTTTGTAACTTTTTATTTTTAATTGGTCGTGGGGGGTGCGCTGACCTTTGATATCAGAAGAGAGTGTTAGATCACCTGGAGCTGGAGGTTTTAGCTATGAACTGTCCCATGTGGATGCTGGGAACCAGACTCAGTACTGACTCTGAACTGCTGAGCCATCTCTAGCCCTCAACTCTTTTCACTGTGAATAGTTTCTGTGGCTAGGTCTTCAAGTTTACTTGTCTTGTGCCATGGCTAACTTGCCCTGAATCACATTTAGTTGAATTTTTTTATCTCAAATATTATAGTTTTTATCCTCAAATGTTTTTTTGAAAATATAAATATATGTCCTATATCTCTACTATTCAAACACACATGTCATTATTATAATACTGTTTTATGTCTCTTTCTGCTAATTCAGGCACACATGTCCATATGAGGTCATTTTCATTTGATCGTTCTCCTCATTATGGGCCATTTTTTTTCTTCATTATGTACCCAATTATCTTTAATTAGATACTAGACATGTTGCTAGACATGCTTATATTAAGCATGTCTAAGTTTTGTTCTAGGATGCAACTACATTACTTAGAAAAGTTTGATCCTTTGGTTTTAATTTTGTCAGAGTTCAGTCTACAGCTTGCTGTTCAGAGAGTAATATAATGGCTGAATAAATGCAGCAAGGTAATCTTTTAAGGTTAGGATTTAGATAAACAAAAGGCTTCCTAACTGACCCTAGAACATATTTAATCCCATTTCTGATTTTAAAAATGAAGATAGACATCATTTCATTAAAAATTATACTCTGAACCAAAAAAAAAATGACACTCTGAAAAATGAAGTGTGAGAAATTGAGGACACTGAACATTCCAGAAATTCTTTGCAAGTGAAGGTGACTTTGGATTAAGAATTGCCCTATAGCAGTGCATAAATTTGTGAATATAGTGTTAAGAAAACACGGACATGTCCAGGAGGCAGAGGCAGGCGGATCTTTGTGAGTTTGAGGCCAGCCTAGTCTGCAGAGCTAGTTCCAGAACAGTTAGAGCTGTTACACAGAGAAACCCTGTCTTTGGGGGAGGCGGGACCATGGACACAGGGAACAGACTTGACCATACATTGCAACTTAACCCATCTAAGCCTGTTTTTGCATCTTGGAAATGTCATGGACATTTACAAAGTAATCTAGAAGAGAGAAAACTGTTAATCCTACCAAACTAAAATATGCAGAAACCAAGAGAATTATACAGCTGCACTGGATAAGATTTCTTTTCCTGACTCCTCACAGTTTCCAACTGGTTTAAAAATGAATCACCTAAAGGGGGAAAGGGAAAGGGGTAGGTGATATCATTCTATTTTAATTAAAAATGTATAAAAATAAAAAAGGAAGCTGGGCATGGTGGAACATGCCTTTAATCCCAGCCCTCAGGAGGCAGAGGCAGACAGATCTCTGAGTTTGAGGCCAGCCTAGTTTACAAAGCAAGTTCTAGGACAGCCAGAGTTACACAGAGAAACCCTGTTTCCAAAAAAAAAACACCCCAAAATTAATTAATTAATTAATTAACTAATTAAAAAATGAAAAAGGAAGAAAATGAATCTGATCAGAAACAGTCACAACTTAGGGAGACTATCTTGCTGAGTTCCATCTGCATGTGTAAGCTTATTGATACCAGATTCTAGAGTTCTATTGTTTTTAATTAAATATTAAGAATAATGCTATCCCAAACAGATTCCAGTACTACAGTTAAATTCTACCTAACTCTTTCATGTGCAGACAAGAGACCATTGGACAGGCACAAGCCCACAAGACTTCTTCTTAAACCTATAGTTGACGGCACATCCTAATGTTCTCTAGACAGATCAGGTCTAATCTGTTCCTTTCCTGAAGTCTTAGCTTTTAGGGTGCTGTCCTTGTCAAGAAGGGGACACAAACGTTGTACGAAGGTCTTTGGTTTTATTGAGTCAAACATTTATCACAGAGGAGCAATCTTTGTTTGGCCTCCCAGCTGGAACTGAATCTCCCTTCCAGAATAAAACAGGGTGACAAGATTTCACCCTTTAACGCTTTAGATTTTCCATTTAGAAAGAATAAAACCCTTGAGTATTTTAGAGTATTCCTAGATGTGAATCCTAGGAATCAGAAAAACTCTGATTGAATGGTACTGTGACCTTAGTCTTTCTTCTACCAATGTAAGAGTCATTTAAAAATATTTTTATTCTAGCCTTCACATGTCCAATACTACGTTTATGCCTCTTATTTTTTTCTAAAATTATCCTGATAAGAGCTCTATGCCTGATGTGCTGAGCTTTAGGGACAAGAAAATTCTCATGCTTTGTTTCTTGGGAAGCACCCGTTTTGTCTGTGTGTCTTCCTATGGTAGTATGTCCAATGTGAGGTCTACCCTCTTAACAAGCTCTTGATGTACTAATTCTGAGAATTGGGATACTTAAGAGTTATACTCCCCCAAAAAGAAGGAAAAAGAAAGGAAAGCCAAAGGGGAAGGGGAAAGCTGGGGGGGGGGAGGGGAAGAGCTGGGGGGAGGGGAGAGCTGGGGGAAGAGAAGAACTGGGGGGAGGGAAGTACTGGGTGTGGGGAAGAGCTGGGGGGGAGGGAAGAGCTGGTGGGGGAGGGAAGAGCTAGGGGGAGGGAAGAACTGGGTGTGGGGAAGAGCTGGGGGGAGGGAAGAACTGGGTGTGGGGAAGAGCTGGGGGGAGGGGAGAGCTGGAGGAGGGAAGAGCTGGGGGGAGGGAAGAGCTGGGGGGTAGGGAAGAGCTGGGGGAAAGGGACAGGAAGAGCCTGGTTACTCATTGAATGGTGTGAGTGGTTTCATGAGGGTACAAAGAGCTCTGTCTCTTATTATACTTGGAGCTTGTATTCACACCTTACTTACAGTGTTACCATCATTTCTTGGCATGGGCCACAGTCCCCTGATGTTACAGTTGGACATGAAGAATAAAAAGTTATTACAGCCAGACAGTTTGCAAATCAAGGCTGAGTGGTACATGCCTGTAATCTCAGCAGTTAGGAAGCTGAGGCAGGGGGATCATGATTTAGGGGCCAGCCTCAGCTACAGGGTGAGACCCTGTCTCGAAAAATAAAAAGTCCTTATTCATAGATAGCTGAAAAAAAAAATCACTACTCTTTGGAAAGTGGGGTATGGCCCTAGCCATCACATTAAATCACTCTATTTGCACAGTAAGACTGTTTTGTGCACTTGTAATGATGATGTGTGAGAAATACAAAGGGATGCTTCTGAACATTCATTCTGAATTCTCAGTTTCTGTGACACACTCATGTTCAAGGGAGATAAGCATCAATTAGCCTATCCACAACCTTCTATAAATAGCCTTGGCTAAGCCGTGAAGGAAACTAAAAGGGCTATGTTATACAAGCACAAAATGGCCTCTGCGAGTCCAGCTTGGAACACTGCAGGGGTGGGGAGTGGTACTGTTTCTGTGTGCCTGGAGGATTAAATGCCACTGGGGTAGAAAACACATGGGGGCTTTTCCTAAACTATCATGTTTACACTCAGACTTTGAAAAACCTGCCTAATCGTTATATTTAAGCCAATGGAGCATTTGTACTAAATTAAGGACAAAACATGAAGCTAAAGAAAATCTAGTTTGGGGCCTGGCTTTTAAGGCACTTGTTCATTCTTCTAGTAACCATACATTTATTAAAAAAAAAAAAAAGTAGCCTTAATGACTATTCAAAACTTTGCTAGATGGAGATGGAGAGCAATGATGGTTATTCACATTATGAATATATTTAATACCGCCAAACTACATTTAAAATACGCTGGATACATTTTATGTTATAACTATTACATAAAGTCTTGTTTCCTGTCAGATTTACCTCATTTTTTAGTTTCTTTAAAATTAGGTGTACCGTCTGTATCTATTTTCGTGACTTCACAGAGACTTAAAAGTTAACAGTATGGGGGCGTCAAATAATTAAACTTCAACAGCAAAAATTTAAGGAATAAATTAACATGGGGCTCTTATGACAAAAAGTATTCCCATAAAAGCTACAAACTCACCTGTTTGAATACGTTTCTTCATAGCTGCCTTTAACAGTGACCTATTCAGCAGTATGCATTCTAATACATTTTATCTTATTCCTCACAGATTGTTCTAACAAATTTTACACATTGATGAGAGAGATGTAGCATTCAACTCAGCTGTCCTAAAGTACTGACTGCATATTCTCAGTCACAGAACCCAGAAACCATAATTCCAATTTCATTTGTTTATTAAAAATAAGTAAGTCAAGCTCACAGACTCCTGATTTCCTGTCCTCTCCAACTTCCAGGACCAGATGCATCCCAAATCATTGAAATCTGTCATCAGATGTAATCTGAAGTTTTCTACTCAGCATAAAGTTTTATTCCCCAGTTAAATTTTTTTTTACATTCATTTATTTTGTGTACATGTGTGCACAGTATGGGAGAAGGTTTCTGGAGATTAAGCTCAGGGCATCTGGTTTGGCAATAAGCACCTTTATCCCCTCCACTTTTTTAAACTTTCTTTTTGCAAAAGTAGCAAGATAACTTTATTCAAAGCAACAGGATAGTACAGATTAAAACAGAGATGTCAACAAGATTAAAAGTGGGCCATATGAGTGAGAGCACTCAAGGGCCTCAATTGGTTTTTTTTTTTAATAAACTGTCAAGAACCGATTCATTTTTATTAATTATGAGTTTCTTTTATCATCAAAATTTACTTTCCAAAATACAGGAATTTGAATAGATGGGACAAAAAGTGAATGCCAACTATTAGTATATATTTCAGAACATATGTACTTCTGGCTGTCACTGTTTGAGAGGGGTCCTGTCCTATTAACTTAGTCTAAACAGAAGAAGGCCTAGGCTGTGAAGGGTTAAATCATAAAACTACTAAGGAAGCATTAAAGAGCCCATTATGGCTGCTTAGCAAGTGGGGACTCAATTGTCATCAGGACTGACAGTAATAATGGTCATATTTAAAGAGCTGTTACAAGTAAGCGGGACAGATTTGTTCTTATAGCTTCAGGGGTACTTGGACAATAGATGCAGTAAGAAAGAGGTATGTCTTAACTCCAGGATTCTGTGGCTCCAAACCTGAGTGGGCTCCGTTCCTTTTAATAAGTCCTCAAGGAGTTTCCGTTGAAGGAGTTACAGCAGTGTTTCCAAGCACTGCGTTTACTGCTTCATCCAAAGTCAACATTTTCACATCAACTTTAGGAAGTAGCCGGCTGAAACAAAGGAACTTATCCCCTTTTTAGTTATCCTTATTGGTGGAGAGTAGAGAAGTTAATTAGCTCTCAAATCTTAATTATTAATTGTGAATGAATTTTACTACAGTCCATGGTGATCTGTGGTGAAGAACATGAAGGCAAATGATGCCCACAGGAAATGAGAAGTAAAAAACTCTTAGCCCTGGACACTGAGCAGAGTTGGAAATGCTGTACAAATGAATTTGTGCTTCTAGAAACTGGGGTTATAAACAATGCAAGGTTAATTTCCCCAGACAGAAATACACTTCCTGGCACATATATAAATACCTCCCCACACAACACGATGTAACTGAGTCCCATCCCCTCCTTTAGGAGTCACATGACAAAAGGTAATATATGCACATTGATCTTTCATGAAACAAATCTATCCAACTTGTACAATAAATCTACACCTAAACAGTATCTTCTCTTAATCTGATCATTGATGAAAGCATATAGTTCTAAGTCTACAGAGAGAACTCAGTTGGTAAAGTACTTGAAGGCCTGAGGACATGAGTTCAATACCCAGAACCCCTATTAAAAATAAATAAATAAAGCCAGGCACGGTAGTGTGCAGTCGTAATCCAACACTTGGGAAGTAGAGATAGGTAGAGATCCCCGGGGCTAGTTTCAGGCTCAGAAAACAAAACAAAACAAACAAACAAAATGGTGGACAGGGCCCAAAGAATGGTAGCCAGTGTTGCCCTTCGGCCTCCACAGGTCTGTCAACACACTTGAATCTGCCCCCCAGCACAAGACAAAACATAGAGTCCCCGACCATATCCTCTAAGAAGGATTTCCTAGAGCAGAGAGATGGCTCAATGATTAAGAAAACTGACTGATGTTCCAGAGGAACTGGGTTCAATTCCCAGGTCATCTGGTGTCTAGTCATACCAGGATTTAAGAAAGAAGAAGAAACAAGGATTTCTTTCCTAGTATTCTTTAGCTACAGAGAAAAAATTATTTAACTTCTTTGAACAAAAAAAAATTAACCTAAAATAAATCTCAAACTTGAGTAGACTACATAGATGAGTAGATTCACAGGAGGAGCTTTCCACATTCCTACTGGCAAATTACTGTGTGAGCTTTAGGTATATAATTTCGGTGGTAGGCTAGATGTTCTATTTAATTATGTAGTTGTTCATCTTGAGATCTGATACTTTATAGACCTTGAAAAAAATTAAAAATACCCTATGAATTTTTTAAACAAAGAAATACAGCAAAATACTTAATATTAAAGTATATGTTTTTATTTATTTATGTTTTATTTATATTTTTAAATACTACCACAGTCACACAGCACATGGAAAATGGTGGTTTGCTGGCCCACAATGTGGCTTAGTAGGTAAAGACAATTGCTGCCAAGGCTGATGACCTTCACTTTGACCCCCAGGACCCACATGCTCTAGGGAGAGAACCAACTTCTCTACCTTGTCTTTTGACTTCCATATGCATTTGACACACATGAACTCCCCCTTTCCACGACACATATTCACATAGATAAATGTTTTTAAAAAACAAAGACAGTGGTTATTTACATGTTTCCTATTGCTGCACGATTACACAATTATAAAGTTACTGGCTGAAAACAACAAAAATTTAGTGCCTTATAGTTTTGAGGGTCTGAAATCCAAAGTGAGTCTCTGTACCATGAAACCAGGATGAAGGCAGCAGGGCAGTGGTCCCTGGGGGGGGGGGGTGCTCTCGGATACCCTTTTCAGCTTCTAGAGCTCTCAAGCTATTCCTTGGCTCCAAGCCTCCCCGTCTTTAAACTAGCAAACCCTGGTTGAGCCTTTCTGACATGTCATCAGTACCACCTCTCTCGGGCTTCCTTCTGCCACACTTAATAGACCCTCGAATGATGGGGTGGGGCTGTCTACAAAGATAATCTGGGATAACCAAGTTTTAGACCTCATAGTGGTCTTAATTGCAATCACAACTTGAATTCCCTCTTGACTTACATTATGTGTTCAGATTCCAGAGGTGAAGACACGGCCACCCTTGGACGTTCTGGTAGGCTGTTATTCAGCTTACCATATGTACAGTTAACGTTTCCTATGCTTTTCCTCAGAACCTCCATGGCGGTCATCCATCTCTGTGACTCTGCAGACATGTACATTTGTATAGAGACTGTCTGTGTCTTTCAAAGTTTAGGAATCATGGAATTTGCTCCCACAACACCCAGTTTCTTCACCGTATGCTATGGCAATGTCAACAGTGCACAACTTTAGATTGGCTTTCTAATACATATTTTAAAGTATAACCATAAAACCCTTGATTTGGGTTGAAAGTTTTTCTTGTACTTTTCTGTTTTTATGAATAGTTGTAGTCATCTGAATTATATGTCATACTTGGATTTGTAAACATTTTTCAGTAATAACAGGCATCGTTTTTGATGATGCTAAAAAACCTAGTAGATTTTCTCTCAATTCACTAAAAAACAAAAACAAAAACCAACTTACTATTAGATATTTCATCAACTCCCACCCCCACTTTTGCTAATATATTTAATACTGAATAAAAATACTCCTGTGTGACTTCTGCACAGATCCTTTCCCCTGTACAAGATTTCCAAAATTTGAAATTTTACCAGGAAATGGTACCAGCAGCCATTCAGTTGCCCACACCAAAACCCTAGGAGTCACTCTTGTGCACTTCCTGTTTCTACTTTCCATATCCAAAGACCCTTAAGCCTCTGTAGTCTTACCCCTTGCTTCCTCACAGATGGACACTAAATCACACCAGTCTTCCTGCTCAGAACTTGAACACATTGTCTCTTTCATTGCCTGCAGGGTTCTTCTTCCCTTTTGGCCCAGCCTATTTCTATTTCTCCCTGAAGTCTCTGCTCCATCTTAGGAAGAACTTATTTAGATCTCCACTGTTCAGCCAGAGAGAGAACTCTGGGTAAAGTGCTTGCTGCCAAGCCTAACAACGTAAGTTCAGTCCCCCAAACCACATGGTAGAAAAAGAGAACTGAGGTCCTCTGGCCTCCAAAGTCACACTCTCTATGGCACTCTCACCTCTTTCCCCCAACCCTAATCTCCGGTGCTAGCT
>CABHPQ010134833.1:0-16462 GCA_902168405.1 Peromyscus aztecus
ATGTGCAGCATTGGTGATAGGAAAACTGGGTTGCTGTGTTAGGGATTCTTGTGTCTGCTGTGATGAGAAGCATGACCAACACTGTGATCACGATTCTCTGAATTCAAGCATCTAAGGATCGACCTTGAACTCTGAGATGTGTGCTGGGAGCACTGCTTTCCTCCGAAGATGCAGGTTTCCCTTGGTTCTTCATCAGCAGCGCATCTTTGTCTGTCTGTCTGTTGTTTAACAGACGTACTTGGCAGTTAGCTAATATAATTGACTTGGTAAGATCTAGTGATGGGTGTGATTGACTTTAACAGTAAAGTCTGTGCTTTGAAGATGGCCTATTACTTCATTGTACCAAATTGTAGCTGAGTGGCACATGAACCATGTAACGTAGTATGTAAGTGTGTGAGAATTCAGAGGCCTGCTATAGAGCTGATAATTACCAGGTGTGTTACCCCTGGGCAACATGTGTGGAGGTCAGAGGACATTTTATCTTCATTGTTTTATATTATGTGTGTATGAGCTTGTGTGCATATGAGAGTGTATTCGTGGTTGTATACGTGTGAGTGCAGGTGTCTGAGGACTCTGGAGGTGTTAGAGCTGGAGTTACAAGCAGTTGTGAGCCACCTGGTGTAGATGCTGGACTCGTCCAGCTCCTCTGTAAGAGCAGGAAGAGCTCTTGGCCACTGAGCCGTCTCTCCAGCCCCTCCCCTCAGACCTTGTTTTGTGGCAGTTTCTCTTGTTTCAGACAGGGTGTTGTATGTGGGCAGCTAGCAATCTGAGTGTGCTGTTTGCACCTCCATCTTGTGGTTGGAGTGCTGGGGCTGGGGTTACAGTTATGAGCACTGTTTCACACGTGGGTGGCTTCAGGGGATGGAACTCAGGTTGTCTGGCTTCGCCCCCTCAGCCATCTTGCTGGACTCCAGCTTATGTTTATAAAACTCAGTGTTCTTATGTGTAAAGAGCCACAGGAGCAGGCATTCTGTAAGGGCTGAATTCAGGGGCGTTTTTTTTTTATTAGCATACAAGGGAAAACTGACTTAGTCATACTTAGGATTTCCCAACTTTGCCTCATGGAACTTAGACAATTTAAGAATTACGAGCATTCCCAAATGCTGCTTTCTTTCTTTCCTTTTCCCTTCACTCATTTTTGTTATTTGTCATTTTTTCTCCCATGCTTAAACCATCTGCTAAAAAGCATCCTTATTCAAAGATGAAAAGAACTGTGATGGTTTTTTCTTCAGTGTTGTGAGTTTGTGTGGCTTGTAGGTTTTTTTTTTTTTTTTTTCTGCCTTAGTTCAGTGGGACAGATTGTCCCCATGCAGAATAAACCTGGACAGACAAGGTTTGGACTTTAAATCCACTTTCTTTTCTTCTTTTTTGGGGCAGAGACTCCAAGTCTGATCATTTATTTGCCACTGGTAAAGACTTTTTCTGACTGGACTCAGACTCAGTAGAAGCTCTCAGCGGTAATCTGTTCCTGGTGGTGTTCTTTGGCTTGCTTCATCCTCGCCAAAAGTCAACCATGTTCTGCAGTCTTTGCCATGTTTTCCGTAGAGCATTGTTTCTTCAGAGCAGTGCGTCCGTATTTGTGTTACAGGACACTGGAGTAATAAGACACTGATTCCTGCGTGCTTTGGTCCTGGGCTTCTTACCGTCTCTCTTTTTTTTTTCTTTTTTTTTCTTTTTGGTTTTTCGAGACAGGGTTTCTCTGTGTAGCTTTGCGCCTTTTCCTGGAACTCACTCTGTAGTCCAGGCTGGCCTCAAACTCACAGAGATCCGCCTGCCTCTGCCTCCCGAGTGCTGGGATTAAAGGCGTGCGCCACCACCGCCCGGCTTTTACCGTCTCTCTTAAGGGCTTTCTCATAGCATGTTGTTGGACATCACCTTCTTTAGAGAGGTTGAAAGCTTTCAGTCCTTTGGGACTACTGAGCCACAGTAGTATCTGTCAGTCAGGAATACACTCCGTCTTGTGAGAACCTGGTTGAGAACGCTCAGATTGGCACCCACAGTGTATCCTGAGCAGACTGGGGCTTCCTCTCTCTGGTTCTTCTTGGTCTGTAGCAAGAATGCCCCTGACTCACAGCAGGCGCCCTCTGCTGAGGGTCAAGTGTCTTGTTTGTCGTTCCATCACAGATTTGGACCACATAGCCCTTCCACTCTTCACCCAGAGTACCAGCAGCTCTGTGGCCAGGGCTTCTCATAGAATGTATGACGTTCTCATTCATCATCCACCTTGACATGTTTCTGACAGCCGGTAGGAAGGAGACGCTCAGCTTCATCCTGATGCAGACTACCATATAGGAGATGTGACAAAAAGAGCTTCAGTCTGTTTCTCACGTAGTTTTTGTTTGCACTGACACTTGTTTTCTGTAATCTGCCTCTCTGACAGAGTCCTCTCCCGCAAGCACAGGTACAGGCTAATGATTAGGAAGAGCGTTAGTCTTTATTTTGGGTGTCACTACTTAGTACAGACTGGCTTTGAATTCGGGGTCTTTTCACCCCAGCCTCCTGGGTGACACATGCTTGTACCACCACACTGGCTCTGAAACTTTTTAGAAATTTGATTTTAGGTCACTGAGAATCATTTAGGGCCTTGGCCCAGTGTCAGGTGCAGCTGATATTCTGAGGTGGGCTACCCAGTTCACATTATCCGCATAGTACAAATTTAATGGAGGGGATAAAAAACCAACAAACTGGAACTCTTATCCACTTGTTTCTCTACTGTTGTAAGAAAAAGTACATCAAAGTAAAGAAGATCAAGCCATTAGTGTTGCCTGTTGATAGATACTTTTCCCAGCATGTCGTTTTGCATATAGGACATAGGAATGGACAGCACTGAAATATGTGAGTTTTTAGATTCGTCTTCTGTGTTATCTTTACCTTTCATTATGTATAGTCCATAGGTAGAAGATGCTTGGTCATACATACTCCACTGAGTACAGGAAGCTGACATTTTTCAGTTTAATGACATGAGGGCCTTAATGTTGATGTACACACTGGGCAGGAATAACCTTTAAGTCTGAAAGACCTAATGTGTTGTTAAAAGTGTTTAACTGAGGGGACAGGGAGATAATTTAGCCAGTAGAGGCACTTGCCTCCAAGCCTGACAACCTGAGTTCAACCCCAGCACCAATGTGGTAGAAGGAGAAAGCTGACTCCTGCAAATTGTCCTCTGACCTTCACATGTGTGCTGTGGTACACACGCGCAGGTGCTAAATACATGTAATTTTAAAAAGTAAAGTGCCTAATTGATAGCTATATTTAAGAGAATGTATTGTCTGTCCCAAGGAAACCGAATTGGTAGATGACGAAAGTTTCAGTAATTACAACTATACAGATTGCTGTGGATGATTGATTGATAAATAAAACACTGATTGGCCAGTAGCCAGGCAGGAAGTATAGACAGGACTAGCAGAGAGGAGAATTGAGAGAACAGGAAGGCAGAGAGGAGGAGATGCCAGCCTGCCATCCAGGGAGCATCATGTAAAGGCAGCAGGTAAAGCCACAGAACACGTGGTGACATAATAGATTAACAGAAATGGGCTGAGTATAAGAGTAAGAGCTAGATAGTGGTAGGCCTGAGCTAATGGCCGAGCAGTTTAAATAATATAAGAGTTTGTGTGTTTATTTTATAAGTGGGCTACGGAACTGCCGGGGCTTGGCGGGACCCGGAGAGAAAAACTCTAGCTACAACAGATACTTAAGACAGAACATGCCCTTTTTTTTTTTTTTTTTTTTTGGTTTTTCGAGACAAGGTTTCTCTGTGTAGCTTTGCGCCTCTCCTGGAGCTCACTTGGTAGCCCAGGCTGGCCTCGAACTCACAGAGATCTGCCTGACTCTGCCTCCCGAGTGCTGGGATTAAAGGCGTGTGCCACCACCTCCCGGCAGAACATGCCCTTTCTTCCCGTAGCTTCTTTTCCTGTTTGCTAGTTTTACTTTGTTAATGATGTAAATAATAGCATTTTTATAATCCAAAATACTAGATAAAAGTTGAGCAGCATTAATTCATATATTATTTATTGTAATTTAAAATTGCTTAAACTTCTGCCTTGTGGTGCTGGGACTCAGCCCGGGGCCTGTGTGTGCCGTGCTCGTGTGGTACCACCAAACGACACACCCCGGCTCCTGCTTGTGCTGCAGGTGCTATTGTCTTACCCTGAGAGACTGTCCTGAAGGAAGGACTCGGCATGAGGACGTGAATAGGCTGCACAGTTGGCATGTGAACCTGAAAATGTAGGGTGCCGACTAAGAACAGAGGGCACATGGGAGTGCAGAGGTTGGTAGTGGGGCGGGAGCAGGTGCCCTCTTCATTGCCTCTGGTTCGGTTTCGGTTGTGATTTGTCTGACGCTGGGGTCGGATGCAGCGCCTTGCACATCATGCTAGGCGGATGCTGCACCCGCGAACAACATCTGCTCGGGAAGCTGGAAAAAGAAACCATCTTAGACAGTGTGTCCTTATGCCCTCAGACATAAGTTCCTCCCCGTGTCACTGGTCACGGCCGTGCTGCCTGAACCCCCCTAACTGTAGGGTTGTCAAGCAAAGGCACTGGGTCACCACAGTGGGTTGAGGCTCTGAGTCATCTCCTGGGCCTGGCTTCCCCAGTCAAGGCATCTCTGCGCGTTATTCCACACACAGTGCTGTGAGTGTGCCACGAAGGGATGGTTACCAAGTAGGAAGGAAGGAACAGTGTCTGCCACGCACCTGGAGAGTCTTCACTGGGCCTGAGAGGGGCTTGGAGCTGTTAGAATTTCTGATGCAGCAGCAGCAGCATTGCTGTGAAAGTTTGACGGTGCAGTGATCGCCGTTCCACACACGAGCTCCCTCGTGCCAGTTAGAGACCGGCCGCAGATAGATAGCCACAGGTGCGTACACACAGGGAAAGATGTGCTCCGTCTTGATCAAAACAGCTGAAACAAAGCCAGCTGTGACCGCACACACCTGCAATCACAGCGCCTAAGAGATGGGGCTCGGCGGGAGGTCAGTTCAGAGAGAGCCTCGGGTACAAGTCACATTTGAGGCCAGCCTGGGCTACATGAGACCCAATCTTTAAAAAAAGGTGGTGGCACACACCTGTGGACGCTGAGGTAAGAAAGTCTCAAGTTCCAGCCCAGCCCAGGCTACAGAGCTGAGCCCTGTCTCTAAAGAACGGGGGAGGGGGGGAAGTTTAACCGGAGTTTAATTCCTGGAACTCAGGTGAGACCGTGGCCTTGACCTACTCACACACAGTATGTAAAAGAAATAGATAAGTAAAAAATAAATGTTTTTTTAAAATCACTAAATTACATTTTCCACTTATAAAGTTTTTTGAAACAGGTATTTCATTCAGCCCAGGCTAACTTGAATTCAGTATGTTGCTGAATCTGGCCTGGATCCTCAGGCCCTCACCACCCATCGGCGGCGGTGTTCCTTGCTTTCCTGTGTTTTACATTACCTTTTAACATTTATTTCTCTGTGTGTGTGTGTGTGTGTGTGTGTGTGTGTGTGTGTGTGTGTCAGTACATCCTGTAGTAGTCAGCTCTTTCTTTCACTCTGTTGTGTGGGCTCCAGAGTTTAAACTCAGCTAGGCCAGGCAGCAAGCTCTTGGACTCACTGACCTACCACGTAGGTTCTAACATGCTTTGAGATCTCACAGAGTTGCTGTATAATCTTGCATTCTGGGTATAATCCTTCACCTCAAACTCCCAAGTGCTGGATTATAGTCCTGTGCCAGCCCTTTGGCTTTACTGTGTTTTTATGCCTTTCAAAGTTGTCATACAGTTTTTGTGCCCCAAATTCCGTTTTCCTGCTTCAGACTCCCAAGTACTGGGCTTACAAGTATGCACCCTCACGGACCTGACCCGGAGTTGTTTTCTTTCCTTCTTCTAATACGGTGTTGAACATTAGCAGTGAGAGGAAGTGAGGACCCTTCCTAACTCCTGAGTTGTCCAGTAAGCACACTATCTCTTTTCAAACGGTAACCTAATGGTGTGGTGGCTCACACTTTCAATACCAGTGCCCAGGAGGCAGAGGCAGGTGGACCTCTGTGAGTTCAAGGCCAGTCTGAGCTACAGAGTGAGTTCCAGGACAACCAGAACTGTTACACAAAGAAATCCTGTCTCAACCCCCCCCCCAAAAAAAAAAATTATATGTATGAGTGCCTGCATGTCCATATGTACACCACTTGCATGCTTGGTGGTGTCCAGGGAGGCGTGAAGAGGGTGTCCATCACTTGGAGTTACAGATGGTTGTGACGTAGTACAGCTGCAAGACCAGTAAGTTCTCTCAACTGCTGAGCCATCGTTCCGGCCCCTGAAACTTTTAAAACTTTTTCCACTTGTCATACCTTTTGACCCAGGACTTTTTGTTTGTTGTTTTTCAAGACAGGATTTCTCTGTGTAATCCTTGCTGTTTGGGAACTCTTTGTAGACCAGGCTGGCCTCAGACTCATGTAGATCTGCCTGCCTCTACCTCCCAGGTGCTGGAACTAAAGGCATGCGCTACCATGCCCAGCCTGACCCAAGACATTTTATAGGATCCTAAGTATATAGGTATGTAAGCACAGAGACAGGCAGATCTCTGTGAGTTCAAGGCCATTGTGGTCTACATACAGAGTTCCAGGCCAGCTAGAGCTACATAGAGACCGTGTCTCTAAACAATCAAAGCCAAGTATATAGGTTTGTAAAGTAGGTATGCAATCAAACATGTACTGGTAATAAATCTATTAGAAACTTATTTTAGAACAGTTCTTTGAAATACAAATAATTTTACCATTATTAAAGATGCAGACAAAAAAAGAAAAAGAAAAAGTTGCTGGGTGGTGCACACCTTTAATCCCAGCACTTGGAGGGAGAGACAGGTGGATATGAGTTTGAGGCCTGCCTGGTCTATAGAGGGAGTTCCAGGACAGCAGGGCTATGCAGAGAAACCTGTCTTGGAAAATAAAACAAAACAGTAACAAAGAAAGTAAACAACACTTACCCCAAAATACCAAACAAAAAACGGTATAATGGTAATGTAAGAATTTTTAAAATCTGATACTACAAAATGTCTAGTTTGTAAGCAGAATTTTCTTTTTACGTAGCCTTTTTTTTAAAAAAAAAAAAAGATTTATTTAAATTATATATACAGTGTTCTGTCTGCAGGTATACCTGCAGGCCAGAAGAGGGCATCAGATCTCATTACAGATGGTTGTGTGAGCCACCATGTCGTTGCTGGGAATTGAACTCAGGACCTCTGGAAGGACAAGCAGTGCTCTTAACCTCTGAGCCATCTCTCCAGCCCTAAGTAGCTGGTTTTTTAAGAGTAACTATAGATCCATAGCAAAATTGAGCAGCCGCCCGCATGCCCCTGCCCCTCCCTCTCCTGTCAGCCGAGTGTGCTACAGCTGCACCAGATGGATACCTCTTTATCACCCAAGACTTGCAGCCCAGTCAGTCTGCATCAGGGAGTGCTTTCTGCTCTCTTGATGACATTTGGTTTGGGAGGGAGAGGAGTGGGTGGTTCAGGACCACCCCAGCTCTGGTTTTCTTCTGTGTGTTTGGTGCTGCCCTTGGAACAACCTCAGTTCTCAGCTTCGTCTCAACAAGCAAACAAACCCAGCTGTAGAGCCGTGAACAGTAGGTGAGCCGACAAGGAGGGAGTCCGCCAGCACCAACTGCTGAGCCCCTGTGGGCTGGGAGAGGCTCAGGAGTGCCCCGTGTGGATCAGGACCAGTTCAGCACCAAAGAAAGTAAATTTCCCAGTGTTTCTTCCAGAGTTGGCCCAAAGAATGTTTCACCGGTATCCAAAATGTTCCTACTAACCTGCAAACAGGACTATGAGGATTTCAGCTAACCTTTATTCTTGAAGCACAGAGGATTGGGGGTATAATTAAAATCCATCTATAATTCTCTATTATCCTTTTAGCCTTATTAACTGATAACATTCCTCTACCAGCTCTTAGTCAGAGAACTAGTGGTCTTTTTCTGCCTCTGATTGCTCACCTCCCTAGGAGTACTAGCAAGCATTACTATAATTATTACCTACAACGGACGTATTTATTCTGTTCCATTCAGTGTTACAAATGCACTACATATACTAACCACTGTAATTGTCACAGCAGCACAGTAAGGTGTGTCACTTGGTAGATGAAGAGCGAAAGCCCAGAGAGAATGAATACCCGTCCCAGGTTTGAATGGGTGGTGTGGGCAGGGTGGTCAAGTGGTGCCCTGTTACCCTGACTTAGAGTAAGTTTTGATAGTTCATTTTGTTCAAGTAGAAAGCTAAGATGAGTCCATTTAATCGGATGGGCTTTGCGTCTCTTCTGTTTCTCTGTGTATGTATCGAAGGCTTTGAATCCCCAAAGCACAGACTGTGTCATTGTTAGAGAAGAGAAATCTATTAGCTGTTTCCTCAAGAGAGAATTACATGAGTATGTTCACTTTAGTGTCTGTTTCTAGCGAAGCTCCAGAGAGAACTGGCCTCATAGGAAGAAGCAGTAGTTACAGTGTGGAGCTCAGGGTTTTCAAGTAGAACTCTCCTCTGCCTCTCCGTCCTGCTCATTAGAGACCCCAATACTCAGGACTGATTTTATACTCTGAAAGCTTTCCGGATACCTGTCTTGGTCTGTCAGCACACACAAACACATCTATTATCTGTTTGCCTGTTTCGTTTTTAACACAAAATTAGAATGTTTTTATACTTAGCAATGTATCTAGGACATCTTTGTTGTTGTCCTTTATAAAGGTGTCAGAATATTAAAAATGTGTTTAAATAGACCATTCCCCTTTTAAAAATGTGTTGTGTGGAGCCTCTATAATCTCTTAATGAATTAGAATGCATTTTGATACTACTCTGTCCTCTTTGACCTCCTTGTTCACACACACACACACACACACACACAGTGGCATGGCCAGGTGTGCCAGTGCATTCCTACAATCCCAGCACTTGGGAGGCAGAGGCAGGAGGATGAGCAGTCCAAGGCCAGCCTCAGCTGTGTAGCAGATTTGAAGCCAGCCTGGACTACACAAGAACCTGTCTGAAAACACCAAAAAGATAAAAATTTAAAATGGAGAATTTTAATTAATTCATCTCTGAGATGCCTCCAACTCAACATTTGTGGTTCCTTATTCTCCATGAATTTGTAGAATTGCCGACTCCGCCAGAGCATCGATCCATCTTTCCCACTGTAGCTCTGTCTGTCATTCACCCAGCCCAGCTTCCTCCTTGCCATCTGCTGTAGGGAAGGGGAGCTCCATTCCTCCATGGTAAGTGGCTCAGGACAGAGAAGAAAGAGGCCGCAGTGCTGAGCAGAGGTGGTCAGGCTTTGGATCAGTGGTAAGAATTGGTAGTGTAGGCCTGCAGAGAGTAATGGACCACAGTGTGTCCAGAAAGCCTGTATTTACTCCAGAGTTCAGAGCTCAGGATTGGTGTCTGCCTCTTCCGATGAAGCCCAGGCCTGTGCAGAGAGCCCCAGTCATTGCCAAGGGCTTCTGGGATTGTTCCAGAACTCCTCTGGAGTTTAGCTGGAAACTGAAAAGAACCAGAGACTTTGGTCCAGCAAAGCAAATAGAGGGCTTTTAGATGTAGTTCTTAAAATCTCGGTGAACAGTTTTAAATGAGTCTCATCTTAAGTTCCTTACACACTTGAGAGTGTTCAGGTGTGCACTCCAGGCTGGTGGAGTGGGTTTATTGCAGCTGTAAGTTCTCTTCTGTGTCTTCTGTGCACCTTTTCTCTTGGTCTGCTCAGTGCTGGGGAAAGGTGACTGTCCTCCAGCTGCAGCCCCTGGGAAACCGCTTTGGCTACCATGTACCAGGCTTTTTCTTTTGGGCCACTAACAGCTCCCAAGTCATGACACGGAAACTTACTGCTTATGAATGCTCAGCCTTACCTTAGCTCATTTCTGGCTAGCTCTTTTTTGGTTTTCCGAGACAGGGTTTCTCTGTGTAGCTTTGCGCCTTTCCTGGATCTTGCTCTGTAGACCAGGCTGGCCTCGAAACTCACAAAGATCCACCTGCCTCTGCCTCCCAAGTGCTGGGATTAAAGGCGTGCACCACCACCGCCTGGCTGTGGCTAGCTCTTTTAACTTAAATTAACCTGTTTCTCTCTGTCTACCTTTTGCCTCAGGGCTTTTTACCTTCCTTCTGTATATCTTACTTCCACTGCTTCTTGTGGCTGGCTGGCAGCTCTGCCTGGCTTCTTGTCTGGGCATGTCCCTCTCTTTTTCCTTTTTTTTTTTTTTTTCCCCTTCTCTCTTTTCCAGGTCTAGATTTCCCCTCCTACTTATTACTCTCTTTGTCTGCCAGCCCCCTCCCCCCAATCCCTCTCTGTGCCTAGCTGTTGGCCATTCAACTCTTTATTAGGCCAATCAGGTGCCTTAGGCTGGCAAGGTGAAGCAAATGCAACACATCTTTACATAATTAAACAGATGCAGCACAGAGGAATGTAACACATCTGTACATCGCTAACAGAGGCAGCAGAAACAAATGTAACACATAGTTCACCTAGTTAAATATTCTGTAGAACTACTGGGGTTTTCTTTCTTAGAAATGAGTAGGTAGGTAGTGCTGTCAGGGCTGGAAATCTGAAATGATGGTCATCAAGTTGGGCTCTCCATTGAGATCAGTGCACAATTTTCTTTTTTTAAAAAGAAAATCTTAGTGTGTTTGGGGTGTATGTGTGTGTGGGGTGGCACATGCTTGCCATGGTACCCCTGTGGGGGTCAGAGAACAATATCAGGTGTCAGTCTTTGCCTTCTTCCTTGTTGGAGGCAGGGTCTCTTACTTGGCACGGTGTCCGCCAAGCCCAGCTGGCTAGCGAGCTGCTGAGGACGGTTGCTTTGGTCTCGCTCCTGCTGTAGCGGTGCCGAGATCTGACACATTGCTGGGTTCGGATGTCCGTGGGTTCTGGGATCCGGACGCAGCTTCTCCGTGCGCTTCACTCACTAAACCACCTCCCCAGCCCTCTTTTATTATTACTGTTTGGGGAACATCAGTCTGGCTTGGACCCCGAGATGGTCCTGCCTTCACCTTCCAAGTGCTGGTACATCAGGTGTGTGCCGTCACACCTGGCTCCTGGACAGCTCTGAGGGCGTGCGGCTGTCCTCTGCCTCCAGAGTCTGAACACTCTGGAGGTCTCGAGAAGACTAGACGTACTGTTTTACCAAGTGCTCTGGGTGATGTAGATGGTCATCCTCTAGGTTGTGAGTCAGCAGCCTGGAACACCAACTCCGACCCTCACCCTTTCACTTCTGATGGAACCCTCCCCTGCCTAAGTAAGTAGGGGAGGGCAGTCTGGTCTCCTGGGGATTTAGACTTTGAGACTGTGACCTTTTCTCTACTCTTTCTGCTCTGTGACCAATTTGTGGGCCGTGGCTTTTTCTAGTACAGGACAAGATCTCCATGGTATCTTCCCAAAGCAAGGTTGCACACCTCCCATTGTCCTTACGTTAATTAGTAAATGTGAAATGTCCGCCTTGTGCCAGACATTTTGCCGGGTGCTGCCCAGCGTCTACAGAAAACGACAGACTGCAGTGCAGTAACGGCTGGCTGTGGCAGTGGTCCTCAGGGTAAACCCATCTCCGCTACTTGTCACCCATGCTGCTGCTCCTCTCCAAGCTACAACTTCTTTCTCTAAAAGACAAAACAAAACCAAAAAGGTATCCCAGGAACTGTTATGGGGGTTTTATTTTTTTTTTTTTTTTTTTTTTGACAGGGTCTCGTTATGTAGCCCAGGCTGGCCTGGAACTCAGATCCTCCTGCCTCTGCTCCTGAGGGCTGGGGGTGAAGCTTGTCACAGTTGATCCATCCGCCTGATGTTGGAGAACGGTCTGTGAAGGAATAATGATCTCACTAATTCACAACGTATTTTCTTCTGCGTTGCTTTTCAGAATGAAAGCCATCGAGAGTCCCAACAAGGAGGACGACACCCAGTGGCTGACTTACTGGGTGGTGTACGGCGTGTTCAGCATTGCCGAGTTCTTCTCGGACCTCTTCCTGTCCTGGTTTCCCTTCTACTACATGCTGAAGGTACAGCGGCTTCTAATGGGCTGTCGCCTCCACGCCTGTCTCCTTTGCCCTCCATCAGACTCCATCTCAGGGCCCTTTTATCAGGAGTAGTAGGAGCAAGGACTTAAATGTTGGCTGCCAGGGTTCTTGTCTCCAATTACAGCTAAGAAGGCAGCGTGGCTCCCTTCCTTTGTTTAAGGCCTTGGAAGAGCTGGGACAGCTTGTGTCAAAAGGTGTGTTTGGCAGTTGCAGGGATTGGAAGCGTTGTGACTTGACACAAGTGTTGCCATTGATCTTCATGCAGTGACGTGTGACGCAACAAAGAAACGTCAGCATGTTTTCAGCATTCATAGTGCTGGACAGGAGTTGTTATTTGGGGGAAAAACCATGTCATTCCCATGATAGACTTGGAGAAGAAAATGTCCCGTTGCTTCTGAAAGTCATCTTGGTAACTTTGGCTGGTGTAGTAGTCAGAGCTCAGCCCTGCCAAACCTTGTTTTTGGCACAGGACAAGCCCAAGCTGCCAACATTTGGGGAAGTGGATAGGAAAATGAAACTCATAGCTGGATCTCTGTGGGCTTCGGTTTGCACCAGAGGTGAACAAGAGGGGGAAAGGTGTCCATTTCATGGATATGGAGGTTCTTCTCCCTGGATGGTTTCCCACATGTCTTCCACGGAAGAGACCCTGCTCTCGTCAGTGGGTGGACATGTACCTACACCTCTGGGTCCCAGAGCTCAGAGTTTGTACGCTAGAGAAGGTGCTGTGTCCAGCCGTGAGGGACTCTAGGCTGTCCCCTCTCACTTGTAGTCATTCTAACGTGCAGTACTCATGGCATAGTTTAAAGGTTCAAGTCGTTCTGAAAGATTTTGAAAAAAAAAAAAAATCCATTCTGCACTTTGCTTAAAAACAACCATGTTGGAGCTGGAGAGATGGCTCAGTGGTTGAGAGCATTCGCTGCACTTGCAGAGGACTCAGGTTCGATTCCCAGTACCCACATAGCTGCTCACAACAGTCTGTATCTTCACTTCCAGGGGATCTGATGCCTCTTCTGGCCTCCATGGATGCCAGGCACACATAAGCTGAACACTCGTATACACAGAATAAGAGTAAATATTTTTATATTTTAAAAAAAACAAAAAGGCTCACTTTTACCTCATTTATGGCAGTTTAGTTTTGTCCTTTACCTCTGTATCTCTAAATAATACTTGGCTTAGTTGCTTTTTTATATTTTATACATATCTCTTGATTCCCATTGAAAAATGATTGGCTCTTCTGCCCCACCCCCATCCTACCTGATGCATACACCCTCCCATGTCCCCATCGTTCCCACTTACAGAATTATGACTTTGACCTGGTCATTGTTCCTCATATATCTTTAACTCATTTACAGTTGTTTTTATTTTTACTTGTATACATTTGCATACTTCATTCTTAATCTAAGGAAGCTTGGGTGCGGGAGATTAGATAATGGCACCCTTTTCTTTCTTTAGTTTCTTTTTTGTTTTTGTTTTTTTTTCTGGGTGGGGAGTCAAACCAGGGTTTTGCACGTGTTAGGTGAATGCTTTACCACTGAACTACCCCACCGGCTCCTTTAACCTGATTTTAAATTCTGAGATACAAGAAACGTAGTTTTCCTTTGCTATTTGATCTTAGCCTTTATTTAAAAAAAAAAAATGTCCACATGTCCCTCTTTTCTTTCTGTCTGTCTAGTTCTTACATTTGCTCATAGTTACAACCATTCTGCAATTAATGCCATGTGTTGTGATTTTTATTTCAACTATCATAATTTTCAAGCCTGACTATTTTTGCTAGGCTCGTATTTTAATTTTAATTTACTTGTGTGAGTGTGCGCTTATGACGGCCAAGGACACTTCCAGGAGTCGGGTCTCTCCTTCTGTACAGTTCCAGCATCAGCTGTCCGCCCTGGCCACGAGGCTCGCACAGCCATCTCACTTCTTTGAGGTGGAAACAGTCTGCTGTAAAATTCCGTGTCATTCAGTTGTGGTTTCGCTCCTGACAGTCTGTAGTTGATTATCTTGTTTTTCTTTAGAAACAGTGTACTCATCAAGTGTCTTATTATTTTGGTCTGAAAACCAATTTTCCTCCAAGGGACTCATAAACTCTGGCTGTGGAATAAAGGCCACACCTATTTATGCTAGAGTTGGGGTGGTTAGTTAGTGAGTCCGTTCTAGCTTGGGGAGACTGAGGCAGCAGAAGAAGCAGTGAATGAGTGACTCCCCCTTCCATTTTCCCCTCCCCAACCTCAAAGATGCCTCTAAGTTGTATCTGCCAGGTCCTGAGGAGTGAGGAAATCATGACCTTTGGTTGGTCCCCTCCCTTTTTTTTTTTTTTTTTTTTTTGAACTTCGAGGTCTGGAAACAAGAAAAAAAATGCAAAAGTCCCCAAAAAGATTGGATAAATTTGACTAAATAAACATTTTAATAACTCAATTTCTGTATGACAACAGGTAGCATAAACTACATCAAAATAATGACAGACCAGGAGGATATATTTACAACATTTATATCAAATAAGGAACTGATATACAAAATACATAAAAATTCCTGTAAGGAAAGAAACAGGCAGAATTTCTATATAGCTATTTAAGCAAAAAGAAAAAAACATAAGTATGAGTGTCCAGGAAGCACCCTCCCCAGTGACATGGGCGTTGGGGTGTCTTAGTTAAAACACTGTCCAGAAGCAGCCTGGAGAGGAAAGGCTTTGTCTTACAGCTTACAGTCCGTCTATTGTTGAGGGAAGTCGAGGCAGGAATCTGGAGGCAGGAGCTGAAGCAGAAGCTGTGGAGAGGTGCTGTTTCCTGGCTTGCTTCTCTGGCTTGCTCAGCCTGCTTTCTTACCCAAACCGAGACTACCTGCCTGGGTGACACCGCCCACAGCAGACTGTGCCCTCCCATATCGATTATTTACAGAATTGTGTAGAGACCAATCTGGTGGGGGCATTTTCTCAATTAAGATTCCCTCTTCCTGGGCTTCTTATACACTGGCTGTTCTGGAAGAGGTACCAGGGTTCAATTCCCAGCACCCATGTGGCAGGTCATAACCATGTATAACTCCAGTCCCAAGGGATCCAGTGCCCTCTTCTGGCTTCCACCAGTACCAGACACGTACATGATGCATAGACATACAGATAGGTAAAACACTTGGACACGTAAAACAAAATAAAAAATAGTTAAAAAGATTCCCTCTTCCCAGGTTTGTGTCTAGTTGACAAAAACTACAAACTCAGGGAATTAAAATAATAAAGCCTCATATTGTATTCACTAAATTGACAGATTTTTTTTTGAGACAGTCTCTTGTGACTTTGACTGACCTTGAACTTGCTGTGCAGTAAACTGTAGGTGGAAGTTTCTGCCCCAGCAGCAATTCCCAAATACCCAGCAGCCAATTCCCAAATTACCACACAGAGGCTTATATTAATTATAAATTCTCTGCTGGTAGCTCAGGCTTATTACTAACTATCTCTTACACATAAATTAACCCATAATTTTTTTTTTTGGTGTTTTAATATCTAGTTTTTTTTAATTTATTTTTTAAATTACACTCATGATATTCGTTAATTACACTCATGATATTAATCACATTTGTGGTATTCATAGATTACATTCGCAGTATTCATTCAATTATATATATATATTTTTTTAAATTTTAAATGACATTTGGCATTTATTGAGGGGGGGAGGAGGTCTTAAATACAGGCTTATACAGCACAATGGGAGGACCCTGGAGGGCAGAAGTTCGCTACTGATGTTTTACAATCTTGCTTCTAATCTGTTAACGCCCATTATTCAGGATACACAGACAAGGAACTTCTCTTAAGCATTCAGGAGGGTAGAACCTGGCAGGGAATTAGCATAGGCTGGATATCAATGTCAAGGTGCGCAAGCAAGGCAGCAGTTACCCAAAACGGGGGCCAGGACCCTACAGGTTCCCCTTTTATTAAAAAATGAGCTTCTGACTTGGGTTGCATGGGACGTCAGCAGTCACCTTACCCATCATGGAGACGCCTGCCCAGGCCACACAGGTGCTCTGTCTTAGGTTGGTGAGTGCTCCCCAGGCATTACCCATCTCTGAATACTCATTTTCATACAGGCTCAATCGTGTGTGAGCTGCATAGTTAATTGCTGCCAAAGATCTCAAAGTGGCACTGGCCTTGCAATCTGTGTGTTTGATACAGAAAAGACCAACAGAGGTCCTATCTCACCCATAGCCAGTAGGCTAAAGGCAATTGAGCCATTCCCATCCTTAACAAGCCATACTGTGTGTTGGTGTCCTTGTAAGATAGTATCCCAAAAGCACCTGGAACTTGAGTTTATAAATTTATAATTTTCAAAGCCAATCGAGATGTACATAACTACTGAATTAAATTTATATGCCCAATAGAATGAAAGATTAACTAACGGTGGTAGCTACTTTTTTTGCCAGGGTCTCCATTGTGCTAGCTGTAGTAAGCAATTATGAAATGGCAATCCCAGAAAGAGTAGCAGT
>CABHPQ010134834.1:0-25831 GCA_902168405.1 Peromyscus aztecus
TCTCTATGTGTAGCCTTGGAGCTGGCTATGTAGACCAGGCTGGCTTCAAACTCACAGAGATCCACCTGCTGCTTCTGGGATTAAAGGTGTGTACCACCATGCCTGGCTCCCAACTTACTTTTTCTAACAAATTCATTTTCATGTTAACATTAGCCAGTTGAAGAAAGCAGGATACATGTGGTACGCTCATAAAACTCTACCTCTCCATACCATGCCATTGAGTGTTAAGTTTCTAGAACATGATCTTTGGGGAACATAGTCAAACCATATCAGATCTTATCCTGTTCGGTACTGTGGGCTGGCAATAACTGCTAAGTATTTGCCAGAATGTAGTGTGCTCAGAAATAATGCTTGAGACAGGAGGATTGTTGATGCTAAACCAGCCTGAGCTACTTAGCAAGACCTTATCTCAAACACAAAACAAGCAAAAATAAATAACAGCAACAAACAATACAAGTAGAGTCAGATCATCTTGAATTCAAATGGAAAACTCAGGAAAAAGGTAATTTGTACATCGATTACTTCTAGTGATTGCAACCAGAGCCTTAGGTAGCCTCCTTAAAATGGCTCTGCTTCCTTACCTATGTCTAGGAATGTCTCTTTAAACTGACACAGCCCTTTTTCCTGTTACTAAAGTGAACAAGGCCAACATGTGTTCTTGCTGTTTTCCCACTGTAGCTGGGGTAGGAATAGTTTGGCAGGATGTGGCAGGGCAAATATGATAAGGAGGAACATTCGTAATGAAAGAGCAAGTCTCTTCTGGGACAGTTCTAAATGAGTTGGATCTGGGAACTTTTGAATGACTAGTGTGTTCTGTAGCTGTAGCTGTTTCTACTGTTTTAAGAACTCTGTCAATACTATATATATTTTAAAGAACATTTGAAGTATTTTTAAGCTAAGTTCATTTACAGCTAGAAAGTAAAAGCATGAGCGGAATGAAATGCATTATATATTCTTATAAAAAGTATCTTACTATTTTATGTACATTCCTGTTTTGCCTACATGTATGTCTATGCACCTCTTGTGTGCCTGGTGCCCATGGAGGCTAGAGAGGAGGATGTTAGATCCTCTGGAACAAGCATTACAAATGGTTGTGAGCTTCCATGTGGATGCTGATCCTCTGGAAGAGCAGCTGCTGCTCTTAACTACTGAGGCAGCTCTCCAGCACCATATTGGAAATACAAATAATTGATTAATGTCTTGGTGTTATCTGTTTGAGACAGGGTCTTATGATGTACCCCAGGCTTGCTTAGAACTTAAAATCCACCCCAGTCTCCCAAGTTATGGGGATTACAGGAGTGTGCCACCATATCCTGCTAAATAAATGCTTTTGGGGCAGTGCTGGGAAAGAAACCCAAGGTCTCACACAGGCTAGGCAGGCACTGCACCACTGAGCTACCCCCTAGCCTTCAGTACCTTCTTAAAAATACACTGTTCTTAGCTCTTCTGCTGTTTAAACCAAGTACATAGTATCACAGCAGTAAGAAGCAAAAGTGTTATAGATGGTCAGTATTTAACAAAGATAGATCATGTGTAGTTAGTTATAATATTAGGGGGAAATACAGTTTGAGATGATTTTGTAGTTTTACTCAAGTTTTCTGTTCTTTCTGGGAACATTGAGCAAGGGTGTTGATGAAGACCTGCCATAGAGCGTGTGCTCAATAGTTTGTGTAGTCAAGATAGCTGTTTAAAGTCATCTACTTGGGAACTCTTTATTTGGATGATTAGCTGGCTATGGGCATGTGCTGTAACATGGCTGCTGACATGTGGCTAGGGACATCTAGCATGTGTGTGTAGGCTTTGTTGGTGTCAACAGGTAATGATCCAGAAATGACGAAATTCTGCTAATGTAACATAAGGTTCTGTTCAACTATCAAACTCTCAGCTTTCTGAAACTCAATAATTATATTTCAAAAGCTTTGAAAGCTAGATATGGTGGTACAGCCTTGTTATCCCAGCACCTGGGAGGTGGAGGTATGAGGATCAGGAGTTCAAGGCAATATAGTGGGTTCAAGGCCACCCTGGGCTACATGAGACCCATCTCCAAAAATAAGTTGAGAACTTGCATTCAAGGTAGAGCATGTGGATACAGCTGAGTTCTAGCAGCAGGAAAGCTTTATAAAAAGGTACACTTCAGCAAGAAGAGGAATTTTGTTTGGCTGGTATGTGTTGTATCTGCTGATTGATACCAGTAAGTATCCAATTAAATTCTGTGTCAGGATTTTCGTTCTTTGACCTGGGCCCAGCTCCACAGACACTAGATAGATGGGGGAATAGTTCTTGTGAGAACTTCATGTAGCTATTTTTACATGGATGGATAAATCTTCCTTTATTTTAGGGTTTCTTTCGGAGGAGCATTCAGCAAAACATCCAATACAAGAAGTGCCTGAAGAATGAGAACTGTTCTATCATGAGGATGAACAGGAACCGATGCCAGCAGTGTCGCTTCAAGAAGTGTCTGTCAGTGGGAATGTCAAGAGATGGTATGTTCCCAGTTCAGAGAGTTTTTGTAAAGTGTAAAGCTGGTCATTGAGCTGTCAGCAGTTACCGGGACCTCTGACGTTGGTATTTCAGGAAGTACATGGTGACTTGTGGATCACAGCTCACTATGGTGGGTGAGGGCTGTCATCTCAGCGGCAGCTGTTAGCATGGCTCCTTTCTAGTTACTTCTTGTGATTTTAAGTTTTTCTCGGGGTCGGGGGCAGGGGAGGAGGATTTATTTGGTGTAGAATGGTGGCACCAAATCAAAGCGCTCACTATTGTAGAGAACTTAGGTTCAGTTTCCAGCATTCACATGGTGACAGCTTCTTGTCACTCCAGGGGACTTGATGCACTCTTCTGTCATCTGTGGTCTTGTGTAATATTAAAAGGACCAGCCTTGATACTATACTTCCCAGGGGCTCAGGAGAGAAAACTACGAATGGCGAGAATTATTTTCAGGAAATGAATCTAAGTACAACAAGCTCTTTGTCTGTCTATTTTATTCCTCTGAGATAAAATCTTATCTATACAGCTTCAGTTCTGTTCTTGTGCCTAGTTCCTTTCTTGCCTGATTTCTTTGTCTACTGTAAAGATACCTTTATCTACTGTTCCCTCTAAGTTCTATCTTAATTCTCTCATCTTAATTCTGCCCCATCTAGGTCCTTCTCATCTGGCTCTTCCTCATCTTCCATCTCGTCCACATGTTCTCTCTGGTCAAAATCCTCCTCATCTCTCTCAGTTCTCTGTCCTCAAGTTCTCCACTCCTCTCTTCCTCTTCATCTCCTTAAACCTCTAGGTCCTCTCAAGTCTGAGGTGTTCAGTTATAAACCCAAGCAATAGCGATCCTCTGCCAGAGCAAGGTCACCAGGCTTGAATTCTTACGGGGTCATAAAGGTAGGTCAGAATTTTCCTCAGGCACTGACCACCAGGCTTCTTTACACCCCAAATGGGAGTGGTAAAAGAGGAGACAATTGAGTGCTAATGACCGGTTAGAAGTGGTTAGGGAAGAAGTTAGGGCTGGGGGAGGGGGGAGGAGGGAGGACAGGGGAATCCGTGGCTGATAAGTAAGATTAAATCAAATTATAAAATTAAAAAAAAGAAGTTAGGGATCTGTAGGTAAGGTTGTATAAGAGAGTAGGGTCTCACCCTAAATAGCACAAGAAATAAAGCTATCAGCCTGACCTAGGAGACAGGTGGTGTTTCATTTGACCTTGGATGCTTGATAGGTATTTTAGATAAATACACTGTTAGGAGTTCTAGGAAGAATGTATAGCATTACAAGAAAATCACTGTAGGAACCAGCTAATATACATACAAAAGCTAAAATATCACCAAGACTTCTTAAGCCATGACTTGACCTTTGGAAAAGTCCTTGACTTTTCCAAGTAATAGCTTTTGTGATAGTAGCTGAATTCCATTACGTTTTCCTGTGGCTTGCAGCACTGTGGTACATGGTATTATATACATGTAGGCAAAACATTCATACACATAAAATAATATGTATATGTGTGTGTGTTATGTACTATATGATACTATGTATTATGTATTATACTGCATAGCCCTAGTTGATCTGGAACTCTACATAGACCAGGCTGGCTTTAAACTTAGAGAGATCCACCTGTCTTTGTCTCCTTGAGTGCTGGGACTTTAGGCAGGCACCATCATGTCTGCCCTTAATTTTTTTTTTTTAAGATTTATTTTTTTGACTTTGTCTTCTTGGTCCCTTGGTATTACTAAGGAGCCCATTTCTTATTTACTTAGATTAATTTACTTCAGTATATGATTTTTTTTTCCCTCGTGTACCTACACGTACCATGTGAGTAACTAGTGCTTGCTGAGGCCAGAAGATGGTGTCAGATTCCCTGGAACTGGAGTTACAGATGATTGTGAGCCACCCTGTGAATGGTGAGAATTGAACCCAGGTCCTTTGCAAGAACAATGAGTGCTCTTAATTGCTGAGCCATTATTTACTTATTTTTACATCGTATTTATTTTGTGTTTGTATGTGGGCATGTGTGTACCCTGGCATACATGTGAAGGTCAGAAGACAGCTTTTGGGGGTTGGTTCTTTCTGTGTGGGTCATCAGCTTGGGTGCAGGTTCTTTTATCTACTGAGCCATCTTCTCAGCTGTCTTAGTCTTTTTAAAAATTGTTTTTGTGGTGGGGTCTCACTGTGTAGCCCTGGTTGTCATGGAACCCACAGAGATTGTCCAGAGTGCTGTGTGGTGTGTCTGTCTTTAATAAGGTCCTGGTGTGCTCTACATTGTGGGTTTCATTAGTTATTTCCATGTTTCTTAGATTTTTGCTTAGAAAACACCCAAGAACTACGTGTAGTTCTTAGCCTTGTTTTGGGAGAGAAAACAATGGGAAGTTTTCTGCTTTCTCACTTCCTTTGCTGTATCAAGACCAAATTTAGAAAACTTAGGCCAAGGACATGTAGACGTTCTTGACTTGTAGGACAAGAGGCCATGGCTTCCAGAGGTAATTTTGTGTCATTATTTCATATAAGTTGAGCTTAATAGAATATAGACACTAACTATCTTTCTCTTCAATAGCTGTTCGATTTGGCCGGATTCCTAAGCGGGAAAAACAGAGAATGCTAATTGAAATGCAAAGTGCAATGAAGACCATGATGAACACCCAGTTCAGTGGCCATCTGCAAAATGACACCTTAGCAGAGCGGCATGAACAGTCAGCCCTACCAGCTCAGGAACAGCTGCGGCCCAAGCCCCAGCTGGAGCAAGAAAACCTCAAAAGCTCTCCTCCTCCCTCTTCTGATTTTGCGAAGGAGGAAGTGATTGGCATGGTGACCAGAGCCCACAAGGATACCTTTCTGTATAATCAAGAGCATCGAGAAAACTCGACTGAGAGCATGCCACCCCAGAGAGGAGAACGAATCTCCAGGAATGTGGAGCAATATAATTTAAATCATGACCACTGTGGCAGCAGGCTTCCCAGCTACTTTCCCTGTAGTGAGAGCCAGCAGCATCTCAGTGGACAGTACAAAGGGAGGAACATGATGCATTACCCAAATGGGCATGGCATTTGTATTGCAAATGGACACTGTGTGAACTTCTCCAGTGCTTACACTCAAAGAGTCTGTGATAGAGTTCCAGTAGATGGATGTTCTCAGAATGAGAACAAGAATAGTTACCTGTGCAACACTGGAGGGAGGATGCATCTGGTATAGTGAAATGATTCTTTGCTCGCCTTTATCAAGGAAAGCTTGGAAGGTTTTCTTTTGGGCGGGGGGAGTGGTATGCTGACTTGGGAGGTGGGTCAGAAAGCTCAAAAGAGATTCTAGAAGACTCTGTGTAGTATTTTTAGTGAAATAATGTTAATGAGCAATGCTTGTGGAGTAACTTAATTTCACATAGCCATCGGTACAAGCTTGTGCTTTCATTACTACTGTAGGGTTAAGATTTGTATAAAATACGATTCACACAGAATTGGTCTATAGTTCTTGGAAATCTCTTTGGAAATTTAGGTGCTATGATCAGTTAGTACTTCATTAGCTTTGGGATCTTTCTCATAAGGGTTGATTTTTTTTAAGCTTTTTGATTTCTATGGAGAGGGGTTTTGTTGCCCTTTGTGGGGACAGTCTTGCTGTGTTGCCCAGGCTGGCTTTGAGCTCTTGGGTTCAAGTGATGTGTGGATCATTGGGACTTCAGAGTACATCACTCCCTAGCAGAGAAGTTTTTTAGCCTCTTTAGTTATGATGTTAGAAAGAGCTTTGGAGATAGGTATTTTATGGTTTCAGAATTAAGAAATAGTTTACTCTCCTAATTTCTAAGATTTTATCCTGAGATAAGTTAATATTATTCATATCATTCAAATTTGTTGCATCAAATTCAACATTCTGCCCAAAAATACAGTGTTCATGTTCAGCCAGAATTTCATCAAAACAGCAGTACTATGCCATTTCCTGTTTAAACCATGAGGTCCTTTGATAGTGCTTGTGTTGTTCAACTTCCAGGTAATTAAAGTTAATCTTTTTTTTCCATCTTAAAAATAGTTGATTCTACCCCAGTCCTTGAGTTCAGTTTTCTTTGTCTCTTGCCAGTGTCTGAGTGCAGGTCTGGAAGGTGCCCTTACACTTGGTTACCTTGTGTCTTAGGTTCCTCCAGGCACTTGGAGACCTCAGGTTCTGGTTTCATAGCATTCTCCAGGCTTAAGAATCATCTTATTCCTGGACTCCTATGGGTTTAGTGGAAATTTAAATAACGGCTAGTTCTAGTAATAGACTATATGGTACGTGCTTCATGTCTCTTTAGTGTTGCTACAACTTCTTTGGCTTCCCTCAGTTCCTGTTTGAAAGGTGTACCTGGTATCTAGTCCGTTTCTTAGCTAAGCTGGTGGAGGTCCCTGGTCACCATTGGTACTGAGATAAAGGACCAGTGATCCTCTTAAATGAGGCACCTTATGCTGCCTTCCTTTTAGAATGTGCAGTGTTTTTGTTCACTGAGGAACAAATGAGTTCTGAAATAGGAAGTAAGTAGAGTTTATGACCTCACTTGTGTTTGGATAAGGCACTGAGCCTTCCAGAGGTTCTTGTACTCAGGAAAGAATTATGAACTGAGATGCAGCTTTGAAGATACAGACTCTGGGTCATTAGAATTGGCCGTAGTAACCAGGGTGAGAAACAGATGGGAAGATTTGTCCTCAGAACTTAAAGCACCTCAAGCCTGGGTGAGGTGGCAGCAGTGTTACAAGGTACACTTAGGCCTGTGCAAGAGGGTTTTGAAATAGCTTGTTTTAGACTGTTTTTCCTAGGCTACTTCTTAAACATCCATAGCTGTTTAAATTAGGTTGCCTTAAGCCTGGAGACGGGGTTCCTGTGGTCCTGGCTGAGCTGGAACTCATAGAGATCTGCCTACCTCTGCCTTCCTTGTGCTGAAATTAAAGGTGTGGGCCACCACACTTGGTTTACAGGGCTGGCTGGCTTGCCCATTCATTCATGCATGCATGCATGCAAGGTCTTGTGTAGAGCCTTAACTGGCCTGGGACTGTGTAGACCAGGCTGAAACTCAAAGAGATTCACCTGCCTTTGCCTCCCTAGTACTGAGATTAAAGGTGTGAGCCACCACCCCTAGCTTTACAAGGCTATTTATTTATTTGTTTGCTTGTTTGTTTTCAAGAAAGGGTTTCTCTGTGTAACAGCTCTGGGTGTCCTGGAACTCGCTTTGTAGACCAGGCTGGCCTCAAACTCATAGAGCTCTGCATTTCTCTGCCTCTTGAGTGCTGGGATTAAAGGCATGTGCCACCACTGCCTTGTACAAGGCTTTTTAAATAAAAGGATATGTGATTTCTATTTTATTTAAAAAATGTATTATTGTTTTTTGTTTTGAGATAGGGTCTCACTGTATACTTAAGGTTGATCTTAAACTCATTGTGTATACCAGTTGGCCTCGAACTCAGAAATCTTTGGGCTGGGATTAAGCTTAATATGCTACCACATCTGGCTATTTTTATTTTTAATTAAATGTATGTGTGAGTATGGATATGTGCACGCATGTGAAAGTGCCGGAGGAGGCCAGAGGTGTTAGATCCTCTGAAGCTGCAGCTAACAGGCAGTAATGAACCTCAGACATGTGTGCTGGGAACTGAACTTGGGTCTTTGGAAGATCAGTATTTACTCTTTACTGCTAAGCCATCTCTCCAGCCTGAATATGTGATTTGTAACACCTTCATTTGAAAGTGTTTACCCAGCTTACATTGTTTAGGCTTCACACATTTTCTTACGTATGCTGACATGTGCAACTGTCTTTACTGCTGAAGGCTTCCTGTGTTGAGGTGAGGTGCACACAGAAGAAGGGTTATTGGAAGACTTTGCTTGAGTTAGTTGTTTCATGTTGAGGTTTCTCACGATTGAGATGACACTTTTGAATTTTTTGTCACCCCTCACAGTTTAAGAGTTTTTCTATTTCCTGTAAATTAGGTTTGTCCTATGAGCAAGTCTCCATATGTGGATCCTCAGAAGTCTGGGCATGAAATCTGGGAAGAATTTTCAATGAGTTTTACACCAGCAGTAAAAGAAGTGGTGGAATTTGCAAAGCGTATTCCTGGGTTCCGAGATCTGTCTCAACATGATCAGGTCAACCTTCTAAAGGCTGGCACTTTTGAGGTAGGTTTTATTTATCCTGACTGTTGACACAAAGTCCATGTACCTAATTTTTTTTCTTTTTAAATAAATGTTTATAGTTCGGAGTCTCAAACTAACAAAACAATAACTATCCCAGGGCTTTGAGAAGGGACAGGTACATTGAGCTACTTGGGACTGGAAGTGTTGAACTCTGTACCCAGCATGTGAGTTCCAAGTTCTTGTGGTGGTTTTAGGTGTAGACTTACTGGGTTTTGCTTAGTGGTGTTTAATATATTCAATACAGAAAACAAAAGGAGAATAGGCTGGGTTGGTGGTGCATGCCTTTAGTTACAGCTTTCAGGAGGCAGAACCAGGCAGATCTCTTGGGTTCTAGGCAAGCCAGGCTATGTAGTGAGACCCCATGTCTCTAAAACAAACAATTCCCCCCTCCCCTACCCCCCAGAAAGGAGACTGGAATACGACTTTTCTTTCAAGGGATTGTAGACTATTTAGGAACTCAGTAGACATCCGTGTGCTGCCCTTCTCATGGTTCTTGGGTACTTGTTCTCATCATTATTTTTGAGATAATGCCTCAAATTCCTGATCTCCTGTCTCTGTCCCCAGTTGATAGAGATGTGCCATGATGGTTGCCTGTCACTGCTTACCTCATCTTTCCCGTCCAGCTTCTACACAGAGGCTTTGTGCCTGCACATGGACTGCCATGGCTGCCTGTTGTGTAGATGAGCTCGCCAACTAGTGGCCTCCCAGTGGTAGCTCTGACATTTGAGGGGACGGTAAGAAGTGAATATCTAGTGGGCCAGACCTTTGAACTCTGAGCAGTGTGAGAATGGACTGAACATATATTGACTCTTTCCCCCTGGTGAGTCCTCCAGAATTAAACTATCAGGCACTCCGGGGTTAAGTGCTGGCCTACATGGAATGTGCCTGGATGGAGTGACCTCTAGGTTTGCTCCGTCTGCTGGGTCTCGTTTCCTTCTTCCTTACCCCAATTTCACATGGGCCACAGAAGCTTTTGTGTCAGGCTCTGCTTCCTGGACTACCTGGACCAGAACATAGATGGACCATTTTGATAAAAAACCATCCATAGAATAAGCAAGCAGCAACACAGATTGGGCCTTTTAGTTTAAAGGAATACAGTGAGACTTAAGTTGTCAAGTCAGAAGGAAGTCAGTGATTGACTCAGTCCACTTGTTTTGGGAGGGGTACTTCTGGCCCAGAGAGGTGAAGAGACTCTTGGAGTGACTGGGCTTTTGACATGGGTCCTGGACTTCCTCAAGATTTATGTTCTTTCTGCCTTCTGACTGCTCCAAAGTGATCGGCACCATTATCACAGGAGATTGACTCCCTTTTGGGTTGTCTGGGCCATCCACCTTTGCTTGGGGAATTGTAGAAGAAAGCACAGTGCACCTTCAGTTGTAAAAGAGGCATATAGACAGTGGGGTGGAGGGAATGCTGTAGTCCTGAGACAGTCTTGACTGGCTGGAGTAGCGGGCAGTTGCTGGGATGACTATCTTTAGGTACAGACTCTGGGTCTTGTAGTGGTCTAAGTAGGGCTTGTGTGCTGCGTTCCCCTTGACTGCCTTTGGTTTTTTGAGGGTTCCCAGTGATGCTCTGTTGAAATTGGACTTCTCTCGAGCCATAGACACCTGAAACATGCTTGGGACCCTAAAGAGTTTCTTGAATGCCTTTGATCAAACTCCAGTTATTAACTCAGTGACATCATTGCTCACTTTAATTTTATATTTGCATTTCTGAATCTTTGCTTAGAGGGCTAAAGAGTCTTTAGAATCTTGCCATTGCTATCTGGACTTTTTTCTGATGTTGGGATATTTATTGGTTTTGTGGAGAATTTGCCATTAAAGTGGTTCTAACCGGACAGTGGTGGCACATGCCTTTAATCCCAGCTTTTGGGAGGCAGAGGCAGGCGGATCTCTGTGAGTTCAAGGCCAGCCTGGTCTACAAAGTGAGTTCCAGGACAGCCATGGTGGTTACACAGAGAAACCCTGTCTCAAAAAACTAAAAAAAATAAAAATAAAGTGGTTCTAGATATAAATTCAGCTTCCCTTTTATAAAATTTCTACGTAGATGTTTCTTAATTGACTTGACTAGTTACATCGAGTTTTATGAATGAACTTCTCCAAATACATTTGAATTTTCTGCCTTCCAGGTTCTAATGGTACGATTTGCTTCATTGTTTGATGCAAAGGAGCGGACTGTCACATTTCTAAGTGGGAAGAAGTACAGTGTGGATGACCTGCATTCAATGGGAGCAGGAGATCTGCTCAGTTCTATGTTTGAGTTCAGCGAGAAGCTGAATGCCCTCCAGCTCAGTGATGAAGAAATGAGCTTGTTCACAGCAGTTGTTCTGGTATCTGCAGGTGAGCAGGCTGGCTCAAAAATCTGGTTATGCCTTAATTAGTGACTGAGAATTTCATCCTTCTGTGTCTCAGATTCCACATCCTGTTAGAGAAAAGGGTTGTCTCATGAACCTAGTGTGGGGTTACTTTCTGTTTGAATGAGTGACCAGAGTGTCTGAGTCCCTTACACGGTGTTTCCTCATTACTCTCAGTGATGTTTCCAGTTTTCCTGGCACCCTGCATTTAGGTTGTAACAACTTTCTCTCGTATTTCATTCAGACAGTAGCCCTTAAGGTGCAGGTTGCTCCTCTCATTGGCCGCATTTTACTCATTATATGGGAACCAGTAAGTCTTAGCCTTCTTATTGTTTAACTTCTGCACAGTGAGTGTGCCTTAATCTACTGCTATTTCAGCCAGCAATTGTGACACTGCAGTTACTGGTCCACTTCTCTGGTAGCAACCCAGCCTCTCAGGCTGCAGCCTGGTGGGAATTCTGTCCCTACAGGCATTAGCTCTGCTGCTGCCACTGAAGGTAGCTTTAACTATATTTCTTATCATTCTTTTTATAAATAAGATTCAAGATTCAAAGCCTGGGGTGAAAACCTGCTAGCTCAGAGAGGTTGAGTAACACCTAGCTAACCTTCTCTCCTTGCTGGCACCTCTGAAAGAGAGCATCCTTCTGTTCCACCAAAGAAAAAAAAAACTGCGCCACTCCAGATCCCTCCCTACTACTTCCAGTGCATTTCTCTATCTCTTCCAGATGCCCTCTGATGCTCTATGACTACTGTCTGTCAACTAGTTGCTAACATAGCCTCCTGACCCAAGGTTAATTTTATTTAATTAACACAAATGCAAACTAGGGGTTCACAGTGTGATCAATTATCCCCCAACACCCTCTCAAGAGGAAGGGACAATACAAGGTGTGATACTAGGGTAGGGAATCTACTGTGCATGGAAGTGGGAATGTAGTCCATATACGGTAAGGGTATATTTCTGCACTACATTATTTTATCTTGCCAATTAGAAGCAGTTGAAGTTAGCATCAAATTTAAATACAGAAAAACTCTGGGTAGGAAAGGTGGCTCAGCAGTTAAGAGCAATGGCTACTCTTCCAGAGGACTAGGGTTTGCTTCCTAGTACTCATGTAGTGGCTCACAGCTCTCTGTAACTCGAGTCCTAGGGGATCCAGTGGGTCTTCTGGACTCTCCAGCGTCAGGCAGGCACATGGTGTACAGGCATACTTGCAAGCAAAACACCCATATTCATTAGAAAAAAAGAAAATCAGAACCTCTAAACTTTAGAGGAACAAAATTCCAACTACTAAAGAATTCTTGATTTACCAAATGGGAGATGATATATGCAGAATATCAGCTATAAAACTTCCCATTGAGAATTTTTCCTTTTTTTTTTTTTTTAAATTTGAGATAGGGTTTCTCTGTAGCTCTCGCTGTCCTGGAACTTGCTTAGTAAACCAGGCTAGCCTTGAACTCAGAGATCCACCTGCCTCTGCCTCAAGTGCTAGAAGTGTGTGCCACCATGCCTGGCTGAGAATTTTTACATTTTTAAACTTGTGTTTGTTACAGTGTGTAGAACCCTATTTTGAATTTGGTAGTGATCAGTAAGTAGGAATATTTATTGCTAATATGTCCGTCCCTTCATATTTCTTTCTTCCTTCCTCCCCATTAGATCGGTCTGGAATTGAAAATGTCAACTCAGTGGAAGCTTTGCAAGAAACGCTCATCCGTGCACTAAGGACCTTAATAATGAAAAACCATCCAAATGAGGCCTCCATTTTTACAAAATTACTTCTAAAGTTGCCAGATCTTCGATCTTTAAACAACATGCACTCTGAGGAGCTCTTGGCCTTTAAAGTTCACCCGTAAGGCCTTGAAACATGAACTGATGCTAACTGTACATTTTATGCTAAGATTCTTATTTATATGTGTATACTATATGTGGAATTAGAAAAGACCTTAGACAGTGCCAGGTTCTGGGCTGTCTCTGTAGTCAGTTACCAGTAGCTGTTTGGATGAGAACTCATTGCCATGTTAGACATTGGCCCTCCCTCCCCTGTAGACCAATCAGCTGTGTTGTACTTAGACTGGAGAAGTTACACTGAGGTATAATCACACTGAATGTTAGACTTTTTCATCTGCCAAAGCCAAAATACCATTTGATCTCCCTGTGGTATAAATCTAACACACATTGCAGATACCGGAGGACGTAGACATTAACCCTTTGTGCTGAGAATCTTGCTGTACCACAAGACTGAAATGTGGTAAGGGAGACTGAGAGCCAAGAGGTCTTTACGTGTTTGGATTTTGCTCTACAAATGTCAAAGTGCATGGTCCTGGTAGTCCCTGGTTGTAGAAAATGATAATTGATATCCATGAAGCATATTTACCTCTTGGGAGATAGGCACTATGTAAATAAGGTGAAGTTTTTTTTTATTATAATTGCTCATAATAATATTCTTGTCTTATTTCTAAGCATTTCTTGGAAACTGTTTGACAGTCCACACCAATCTGTTCAGGGTTCCTGCTCCAAGTGGGGGACCCTATTGATAAACACATATTCCAGGTTTATGGACACCTCAGATAGTATGTGTACATAGTGTGTATGTGAATATAATTATATATAAAATCTTACTTCACAATATTTTAAACTGTGAAGAACTTTATCGTACAATAAACTTAAACAAGAGGTGTCAAGGACCCAAATTAGGTGCATTTTACCTGCTGCTGCTGATGTATAACCATTGCTTTATGACCTTTAGGTGGTAGAATACTGAAATTATGCTCTATTTTTGTTTAAGCAACATTTAATGTAAAAGTGTGATGGGCAGTCAAATCCAGATTTCAGAAAAAAACATGTATTTTAGAGTGCGTCTTTGGTGTAAAATCCACAGTTAAAGACACTAGGTGTTTCAGAGCATTTCAGCTTTCTCCCTTGTGCTAATAGAGGTGGTATTGCTGCCCCTTCCCTGCTGCAGGTGGATGGAAGATTTGGAGTCTATGTGGAGGGTGAAGTTTTGTCTAAGGAAACTTCGTTACCCTGTTGGCATGTGTGTGCCAAGTCCACTTTTCTTTCTTTCCCTAAATAACACTACAGGGATTTTGTCAAATTAGATATAATATAATTTGAAAAACCTTTTAGTGGGTGACCTGCCTACAGGCTTAAAGATCGTGGTAGGAGAGATAGCCAAAGTTGAAGATTCCTGAACATTTCCCCCCCCTGGAAAATAGCAATTAATTATACTCTTTGGGTAAAATTACTTTCTGTGTAATGTTTGGATTATGTGAAATTGTAAAGACGTTAAGAATATGCTTGACTATTTTAAGCCTGTTACTTTTGTGACATGTAAGCAGAATGCCTTATTTTGTAGTCTAACTTGTTGCTACAGGATCTGAATTTCTGTGGCACAGTTAAGAGAGCTTGAAAAAGATAAACCCTTGTTGTCAAAGAGGAAAGCTGATGGTGTGTCTGTCATACAGTAGGGACCATAACTGCTGTTTACCTTCAGTGGGTATGGCTTTCATGGGATATACAACTAGGTTTTGTGAATCCTTTACATGATAGCATTATCCTTTTATATTTTTTTTCTAGAATAAACAAATGCATAGTTTTCTTCTATGGGGAAATAGAGAGCTTTTTGAAATAATACTGAAAACCTCAAAGATTATGTTGATTCTTCATTTTTGCCTTTGACATAAGTGTCTTTATAACATGTATCTTTAAAGTAGTTAAGTCTTTGGGAATATGTAACTAGAACTGTTAGTATTGCTTGTAATGCTTTAGTTAGGGTTAGTATATACATGTACACACCTAAATATAAGCATGTAGATTTGCATTTTGTCTCGTAAAATTTTATTTCAATAAATTCTTCCTATAGTAATGGGAAACAAAATCCATAGTTCATATGCCACATGTAGTATTTCTGTATTTGAAAGTTGCCCAAATACGAGCATTCTAATTCTAAATTAAACCAGCAGCCTACTACAAGCACACTCTTTGATTGAGTCATGGTTAAACAATTAGTAAATGACATCAGCCAGATAAGGAACTTCTGAGTCAGTGGGAAGGGGGCACTGTTGATAATAATGTACTGTATGAATTAAGTGATGCTTTAACTCTGACTTTATGGTTCAAGGTTAAAATATGGGCATTATGTCACCAGACTATGGGCATTATGTTAGCAAGATGAACCATTTTTTTTTCCTGTGCTTTTAGTGTGTCTTTTCATGATCTGAGAGAGGATTTCAACTTTCAGAGAGCAATAGCTGAGGGAATAGAGAGACATTTTGGGATGAAGTTTGTTGTTATGGTGATGGTTTAATTGCAGATTAAAAATATTTCAGTAGATTAGTGTTATTTCATCTACATTCTAAAAAATTACCATTGTGATTGGGTCAGAATTGATGTGTGTTATGTAAACATTGCAAAGCAAAGCTGTGAGAGGAGTTCAGATAGATGTATTCCTGTGCACGAGAGCAAACACCTGTCTCAATTGTTTTTTCTCTTTTTGCAATATAAAGTTTGCTGAATGTATAAGAAGAGTTTATTGCTTTGCTCTCTGTGTTCTCCCAGCAGACCCAATCCCTCAGGCTCACCTCTAATGCTGCAACAGAACATGAGCTACAGCCTCCCTTCCCCCATCGACACTTCTGTGGATTTTATAGAACATCCCCTCCTAGCCTTCCTTCCCTCAATTGTGTCCCAGCCCCCAGCTCAGGCTGTAGGCTGCTTGCAGACTTTCTCTGCTCTTTCTGTTCTTCTAGCAGACCCTAGAATCTAGCAATCCCTCAGGCTCATCCCAGCCACAGCCTCCCTTCCTCCCTTTTCCATGCCTCCTATGGATCCCACAGAACATCCCATCCTGAACTCCCAGAATTCAAAACGCACACCCATAATCACCCTAAACCCAGATGCTTAGAAGCCAGCATAAAAATACAACAGCAGCAAGGACAAGGTCTCCACCAGAAGAACCTGGCTATCCTGCCACAGCAGGCCCTGCATATTCTAACATAGCTGAAGCACAAGGAAAAGACCATAAAACCACCTGTATGAAGGTGGTAGAGGTCTTTAAAGAAGAAATGAATAATCCCTTAAAGCCAGGGAAACACAAACAATTGGACGAAATGAGTAAACCTTTTAAAGCCAAGAAAAACAAATAGTTGAAAGAAACAAAACTGTTCAAGACCTGGAAGTGGAAATAGAAGCAACAAAGAAAACAAACTGAGGAAATTCTGGAAATGAAAAATTTAGGAATTTGAACAGGAACTATAGAGGCAAGCTTCACCAACTGAATACAAGATAGAAGAGAGAATCTCAGGCATTGAAAAATATAGAAGAAAATTTATACTTTGGTTAAAGAAAATGTTAAATTTGAAACTTTCCTGGTGCAAAACATCCAGGAAATGTGGGACACCAAGGAAAGACCAAACCCAAAGATAATAGAAGTAGAGGAAAGTGAAGAATCCCTTCTCAAAAGCCCAGAAAATATTTTCAACAAAATCATATAAGAAAATTTTAAATCTAAAAAAGGAGATTCCCATAAAGGTACAAGAAGCATACAGAACACTGAATAGATTGGACCAGAAAAGAAAGTCTTCTGACTACATAATAATCAATACACTAAATGTACAGAACAAAGCAAGAAATATAAAAAGCTGCAAGGGAAAAAGACCAAGTAACATAAAGGCAGACCTATTAGATAGAAATAACTTGACTTCTGAATGGAGACTCTAAAAGCCAGAAGGGCCTGGACAAGATGTCCTGTAGACTCTAACAGACCACAGATGCCAGGCCAGACTATTATACCCTCCAAAACTTTAAATCACCATAGATGGATAAAATAAGATATTCCATGTTAAAGTCAAATTTAAACAATATCAACAAATACAGGAGGTGGTAGAAGGAAAACTCCAACCGAAGGAGATTAGCTGCATCCATGAAAACACAGGAAATAATCTCACCCTAGCAAAACCAAGAGAAGGGAAGTGCATACACACAGACACCCACCCATCCACCCACCACCACTGCCACCACCAAGTGATCACAGGAATCAACAATAACTGGTCATTGGTATCTCAATGGTCTCAATTCCCTAATTAACAGGACTCATACTAGCAGAGTGGATGTGAAAATGATCCATTCTGTTGCATCCAAGAAACACACCTCAACACCAAGAGATGGGGAAGGACACTACATACTCATTAAAGGAAAAATCTACCAGGATGACATTTCAGTTCTTAACATCTATACCCCAAACACAAGAGCACCCACTTTCATAAAAGAAACACTACTACAGCTTAAATCACACATTTACCCTTACATACCGGTAGTGGGAGACTTCAATACCCCACTCTCACCAACTGACAGGTCTTCCAGACAAAAAATGGAAATACTGGAGCTGACAGACTAACCCAAATGGACCTAACAGATACTTGATTGAAACACAAAAGAATATAAATATAAATTATATATATATATAATTTATATTTATATTCTTTTGTGTTTATATATATATATTTTGTGTTTATATATATATAATATATATATATATTATATATATAAAGAAACCTCAGCACCTCATGGAACTTTGTCCAAAATCGACCAGATACATGGTTACAAAGCAAGTCTCAACAGACACAAGAAATTGGAGATAATTCCCTGCATCCTGTCAGACCACCACAGATTAAGGATGGATATCAACAACAAACAACAGAAAGCTTACAAACTCATGGGAAACTGAACAACTTACTGAATGAAAAATGGGTCAAGACAGAAATTCAAAACTTTCTAGAATTAAATGAAGATGAATACATAGCATACCAAAACTTAGGGGACACAATGAAATTGGTGGTAAGAGGAAAGTTCATAGCAGTAAGTGCTTACAAAAAAAAATAGATCTCATGCTAATAATGTAACAGTACACTTGAATGCTCTAGAACAAAAAGAAGTAAACACTCAAGAGGAGTAGATGGCAAGAAATAAACTCAGGGCTGAAATAAATAGAAATCAATAAAATAGAAATGAACAATATAGAGAATAAATGAAACAAAGAGGTGGTTCTTTGAGAAAACCAACACGATAAACCCCGTTCAAACTAAAAGAAGATCCAAATTAATAAAATCAGAAATGAAATGGAGACATAACAGACACCGAGGAAATCCAGAGAATCATAGGACATACTTTAAAAAGCTATACTTCACCAAATTAGAAAATCTAAAAAATGGACAGTTTTCTCCATAGGTACTACTTACCAAAGTTAAATCAAGGTCAGATAAACAATTTTAAATAGACCTGTAACCCCTAGTGAAACAGAAGCAGTCTTTAAAAGTCTCCCAACCAAAAAAAGCCCAGATCCAACTGGCTTTAGTGCAGAAGTCTACCAGACTTTCAAAGAAAAGCTTGTACCAGTACTACTCAAATTATTCTAGAAAATAGAAACAGAGGGAACATTGCCCAATTCATTTTGAGGCCACAGTCACCCTGCTACCCAAAACATAAAGACTCAACAAAGATAATTACAGATCAATTTCTCTCATGAGTATAGATGCAAGAATACTCAATAAGATACTTGGAAATCGAATTCAAGAACATGTAAAAAAGATCATCCACCCCAATCATGTAGGCTTAACCCCAGAGAAGCAGGGGTGGTTCAACATGAAAATCAGTAAATGTAATCCACCATATTAACAAACTGAAAGAAAGCCGCCACACAATCAATCCTTAGATGCAGAAAAGGCCTTTGACAAAACACAGCATTCTTTCATGATAAAAGTCCTGGAGAGATTAAGGATACAAGGGATATACTTAAACATAATAAAGGCAATTTACAGCATGCCTATAGCCAATATAAAATTAAATGGAGAGAAACTCAAGGCAATTCCACTAAAATCAGGAACAAGACATGGTTGTCCACTCTCCACATCTATTCAATATAGTACTTGAAGTTTTAACTAGAGCAATAAGACTGAAGGAGATCAAGGGGATACAAACTGGAAAGGAAGAAGTCAAAGCATCACTATTTGCAAGTAATATGATAGTATATATAAGTAACCCTAAAAATTCCACCAAGGTACTCCTACAGCTGATAAAACACCTTCAGTGATGTGGCTGGATACAAGATTAACTAAAAAAAAAAAAAAAAATTCAGTAACCCTGTATACAAATGACAAATGGACTGAGAAAGGAATTAGGGAAATGAACATTTTTCACCAATAACATACCCACAAATAACAAAATATCTTGGAGTAACCAAGCAAGTGAAAAACATGTATGACAAAAACTTTAAGTCTTTGAAGAGAGAAATTGATGAAGATATCAGAAGATGGAAAGACCTCTCATACTCATGGATTGGTAGAATTAACATAGTAAAAACGGCCTTCCTATCAAAAGCAATCTACAGATGCAATGCAGTCCCCATCCAAATTCCAGCAGAATCCTTTACAGACCTTGAAAGGATAATTCTCAACTTCATATGGAAAAACAAAAACCCTAGTGTAGCTAAAACAATCCTGAGCAATAAAAGAACTGCTATAGGTATCACCATCCCTGATACCAAGTTGTACTACAGAGCTATAAAAACTGCATGGTATTGGCATAAAAACAGATGTTGATAAAGGGAATAACATTGAAGATCCAGACATAAATCCACACACCTATGGATACCTGATTTTTGATAAGGCAAAAATACACAATGGATAAAAGAAAGCATCTTTAACAAATGGTGCTGGTCAAACTGGATGTCAGCCTGTAGAATACAAATAGATCCATACTTACCATGCTGCACAAAACTCAAGTCCAAGTAGATCAAAGACCTCGACATAAAACTTGACACACTGAGCCTGATAGAAGAGAAGGTGGGGAATAGCACTGAATGAATTGGCACAGGAGACAGGATAGGTGGGGCTGGCAGGCAGAGAGAATAAAAAGGAGAAATCTGAGAGAAAAGGAGAAAGAGCAAGAGAACAAGGAGAGGAGGATGCTAGGGGCCAGCCACTCAACTACATAGCCAGCCACAGAATAAGAGTGAAAGTAAGATACACAGAAGTTAAGACAAGAAAAAAGCCCAGAGGCAAAAGGTAGACGGGATAATTTAAAGTTAAGAAAAGCTATCAAGAAACAAGCCAAGCTAAGGCTGGGCATTCATAATTAAGAATAAGCCTCCATGTGTGATTTATTTGGGAGCTGGGTGGCAGACCCCCCAAAAGAGCAAAAACAACCAACAACAGGTGGACTTGGGGTGGGAGATGGGGATGGGAATGGGAGGGATCAGGTAGGGTGGGAGATGGGATGGAAGGTGAGAGTGCAGGGAGAGACAGCTGGAATTGGGGGACATTTGGAGGGTGCTGTGGAAACCTGCAGTGGAAACTTTCTGGAATCTGTGAGGGTGATCCTAGTGAGGACTCCTAGTAATGGAGGATATGGAGTTTGAACTGGTTGTCTTTTGTAGTTAGGCAAGGCTCCCAGTGGTGGGACTGGGTTACATTTGGTTCAATTGTTGGCCAAGGAGGTCCTGCGGAGATCCCTAAACAACCCAGGCTGATGGTGGGACAGAGGGTCGCTCTCTGAAAACTGACAGTGGGGCCCATTGTCAAGGACAACATCCACACAGCTCATTGAACACAGAGAGGTCGATCTGGTGCTTGCATGGAGCCTTCACCCCACGTTCTAGTCTCTGTGGTGTGGGAAGGTACTCTGCAGGCTACAGAAAGAGAAACCTGGACACCAAAGCAGCCACAAAACCTTTGACCTACAATCTGTCTTGTCTGCAAGATGTGCTGGGGCAATGGTGGCGCAGAACTTGTGGGAGTGGCCAACCAATGTCTGATTTAACTTGAGGCCTACTCTATGAGAGGAAGCCCATGCCCAGCACTGCTTGGATGACCAGAAACTGGAGACTGAATAACCCAGAGACCTAGGGTAGAACCAAAAAACTGGTCTAAAAAAAATCAATGAAATGATTCTTAATGATATTCTGCTGTACTTATAGATGGGTGCCTTGTCCAGTCATCATCGGAGAGGCTTCCTCTGGCAGCAGATGGGGGCAGAATCAGAGACCCACAGCCAGACATTATGAGGCAGGAGAGTCTAAATTGGAGGTCTCCATCAGGTTCCTCCCTTTGGGAGTTCAGGGAACCCCAAGGAAGAGAAGGTGGAAAGATGGTAGGAGTCTCAGGGGATGGAGGACAGCAGGAGAACACGGCTCTCTGGATCAACTAAGCAGGGCACTTCTGAGTTGTGGGATATTTTGATCGTACTCTGACACTCTTGAGACTGACAAAGTTTACCTTGAGTCAGAGGGCAGAGTTAGCTACTAACTGACCAGAATCAGCCATAGAAGTTTTGGAGGACCCAGGACATACAGAGAGACACAGGAAGTAGTAGTAGGAAGGGGCTTAGAATGATTCACAGCTGTTTGGATGGAAGAAAGAGAGAGGAGGTCACTGGTGGCTTCTCTGCCCCTTCTCTAATCAATCAGGTATTTACCCCAATATCTGACTCCTGAGTTTTACTTAATAATAGAACAATATAAGTAATTGCTTTACTGTGGGTTCACAGAGACTGAAGCAGCAAACACAGGATCTGCTGGATCTGCACCAGGTCCTCTCTGTATATGAGGCAAACTCCTCAAGGGAGGCTGGGGTGGGGCCAGCAGCCTGGGTCTTAAGTGGTCCTGACCAGTGCAGAGGTTGCTCTGATAGAATACACTCCTTAGTGTGTTGAAACTTCTGTACTAAGACCCTAGACTAGGAAGCTTACAACAACCAGTTAATGTTCTTGTAGCTGGAAGGCTGGCTGTTGGAGCCAAGGTGTGTGCAGTGTTGAATGGAGTCCTATTCCAGGTCTCTCTCCATGGCTTGTAGACTGGCATCTTCTTCCCCTGTCTTCATGCCCCTTTCCTGTTTTTACAAACACATACTTATGGTGGTATTGCGTTCCCCAAAATATTGTGTATGCTAATAAACTTATCTGGGGTCAGAGAACAGGACAGCCACAATATTAAACATGAGGATAGGCTGTGGTAGCACACACCTTTAATCCTAGCATTACAGAGGCAGAAATCCATGTGTTCAAGGATACACCCAAGCATGATGACTCACGCCTTTAATCCCAGAAAGCAAGCCTTCAATCCCAGGGAGTGGTGGTAGAAAGCAGAAAGGTATATAAGGCGTGAGGACCAGAAACTCGAGGCATTTGGCCTGGAGAAGCATTTGGCTGGTTAAGCATTTGGCCTGGTTAAGCTTTCAGGCTTCTAGCAGCAGTTCAGCTGAGACCCATTCTGGATGAGGACTCAGAGGCCTCCAGTCTGAGGAAACAAGACCAGCTGAGGATCCGACGAGGTGAGGTAGCTGTGGCTTATTCTGTGTCTCTGACCTTCCAGTGTTCACCCCAATACCCGGCTCAGGTTTGATTTTATTAATAAGACTTTTAAGATTCATGCTACACATACTGACGTGGTGTCAGAGGTATTTTCCTGATCGTCAACTCCCCATCACAGTCCACTTAATTCATACCACCTGTTGGCTGTAAGCCTTCGGCTATCCAGCTGTAGGCTGTGGTTTGAAGTCAACTGCTCCTCCCATGGGGCATTTGTATTTGTATTACATACAAATGTGAAGTGAGCCACAGCGGCCCATGCCTGTGATCTCAGCAAGAGGATCACATGTTCAAGGCCAGCATGGGTTACACAGTGACACCCTGCCCTGCCAAAGGTACCTCAGGCTCTAAAACGACTGGGTCAGAAGGTGGACTCTGCCAAAGCCAAAAGGGACAAACCTTCTGGGAAACATACAGGAGCCCATCACTGTGGTGCAAACTGATGGAGGGAATGGACCTCACGATGGCTGAATCAGTCACTCTCCCCTGGGAAGGGCCCAAAGCCGTGGGGTCTTGAAAGCCAGACCTTTTTCACCAGGTGTGCCAATGTTCACTATGAAAACATTTTCAAGAGACATGATTGTTAGAGACACGTCTCTACCAAGCCCTTTGAGACGAGAGCGCAGGGAATTAAGAAGGCAGGCGGCATCGCAGTGCAAACCATCGTAGATTATAGTTAAGTGCGCTTCCTGGTCAGATGTTCATGTTTTCTCAATCACAATTATCCAGTTATTCTCAGTCCACAAGGCTGGAAGTCCTTCAGAGAGGAGCCGTCCAAGCTCTGCCCCACGTCACCGTGCTGAGTACCTGCTGGACTGGTGTCTCTGGTTGTGAGGGTGGCAAACAAATCATTCACATTTTCATCATACACATTCAAGTGCCTTTCCAATTGAGAACATTCTATATTAAAAAAACAGAAGAAAAGCTTCCAAACTATATGTTACAAACATATTTTAGCAAAAGGTGTAAAACATGGCCAAGGGCTGCTTAATTACAAGTTGAGTATGATGTGTGGTGTAGTTAAATATGCTTTTATTATGAAACGGAAAATGCTGAGTGTGTAATGATACAGTGCTAGTCCCCATGAAGCTCACAAGGAAGGGGGCACCCAGCTGGTTGGGTAGAAAGTGCTCTAGGTGAGCAATGTGGCCAGGGGTCACAGCAGAATCATCATTAGCATGAGCACCTATGGCCTGAGGGAGAGGACAATGGTGGAGCGAGTCTTTGGAGGTGCCCTCAAGACTTCTCTGTGCATGTGTTCCCTTGAGCTCACAGAAGTAACTCCAATGGCATTGCATGGTTGTACTTACAAACAAGTGCTTTGTGCACACCAAAAATGACAAAATTAAACATATGAACATGCTCATATTTCAACATTAAATCATGTCAGTATAAACATAGGATAATATTACCATCATTGCAAAAGGTGGACATGCTAAACTAATCTTCAAAAGAGTCACATTTATCTGGTGGGGAGGTGGTGTCGGCATGCCTTTAGCTCCTGCACTTGGGAGGCAGAGGCCAGCGGATCTCTGAGTTCGAGGTCAGCCTGGTCTACAGAGCAAGTTCCAGGTTCCAGGACAGTCAGGGCTACACAGAGAAACCTGTCTAGAAACAACAACAACAACAACAACAACAAAGTCACGTTTATCTCCAAGGTGAGAGGAAACTAGTATTCACACAAACATTTGTTTTTTTTTTCCTCAGTGAAGAGAGAGACCCCCAACTCCACATGCCTGCCACTGTCCCTGACCAGGCATTTATGGACACACTATTTTTGTAATATTTCTCAAATTATTTCCAAATTCAGGCAACTTAATGGCAATTTAACTGACCTTCAAAGTCAGCTTTATAAGGGTGGCAGACTCTCCTACCACCTGAATTCCTTATTTGCATACACAGATTTCCAAGACAGCACAATAAAACTTAGCAAAGCTCTCTCGGTAGTGAGAAGGGAGAGTCCTTTCCTGTCAACTTGACTTCATTTCTAAAATTTCCAATAACATCTTTTCTGGAGACTTTTTTCCTTCACCTGCTTTGGATCTGGTCATATTGTCCTTGTCTGGGTCCATTCACCGTGGAAGAGCTACATCTGAGAATGGGAATATTTTCTTCCACCCACTTCAAATCTTCATCAGAATGGTCAGGAGTAAGTTGAACTGTTCCAGTTGAAACTGCTTTTGAGGTTCTTAATTTTATCCCTTTGGTTAACTTTTCAGATGTTACCCGGAAGTCCTCAACTTCATCAGGACAGTTGTCTACTGATGGCGTGAAGGCATACCTCTGATCTCGTGCTGATGGTCTCCGTACAAACCTTACTACAGTGAAGAGAAGTGAAAGAGGAAGTTCCAGAATGCACCGACCCAGAGCTCCGCCAACCTGACTCGAATTTGGATTCTGTCTTCCGTGCCCACACCACAAGCAGTGGAGATGAGAGGTTTGTAAGATGTCTAAACAGTGGCATATTTACAGTGTTCCTTTTTAGCCTTAGAGTCTTCATGGTTTGTGACAAACTTTAAGAAATTCACCAGTACAGGTTCGAGTCAAGGAGAGAGAGGCAGCTGGCCAGAAGAACAGTATCAGAATCATTCGCTCCATGGCTCTCGTCATACCCTCAGTGGATATGTAGATAAAGCCACCCCAGCACAGACACCTGTGCATGACTGTTTCTAAATGAGGAATCCATAACTCCAGGTCACAGTGATCACAAGCAGAGAGCTGATGTCCTCTTAATCCACAAGGTATCAGGGAACCTTGTGTTGACAGTCCAGTGCTGTTGATGTTTTGTTATTCACTATAAAAAAAGCCCTGCTTTTCAAGCATTCCCAGGGAAAGCAGTAGCTGGAATCCAGAACTGTATTCTTTTCTTTCTTTCTTTCTTTTTTTTTTCTGGAGCTGAGGACCAAACCCAGGGCCTTGCACTTGCTAGGCAAGTGCTCTACCACTGAGCTAAATCCCCAACCCCAGAACTGTATTCTTAACACATCTTTCTGGTAACATGCAGACCAGCCCAGCCAGAGAACACCACATAATATACAAACAATACATATTACTATGTAAGAACCATCAAAGGCCAGCCTGATGCAGAGATATACTCATGAGGCACCGTCACAGAAAGAAAAGCATTCAAATTCCAGTTGGTATATGAAGATGTGATGTCAAAAGATATGGCATCAAGACTGCCACACCAGGCTTGGAGGGATGGATCAGTGGATAAGAGCACTTGCTGTTCTTGCAGAGAACAGAACCTAGTATCCACAGGGCGCCTCAGGACCACCTGTACTCTAGTGGGAATGTACAGGCACTGAACACACACAGCACACATGTATACATACAGGCATAACACTCAAAAGCAATTCTTAAAAAGTTCAATCAAAAAGGAGTCTCACCCCAGCACTTGCCATGCAAGTAAGAGGACTGGGGTTCAGGTCCCCAGAACCCACATAAATGCCAGGTAGGCATGGAGGCTCACCTGTAACTTGGGACTCAGAAGGCAAAGATG
>CABHPQ010134837.1:0-15064 GCA_902168405.1 Peromyscus aztecus
CTATGCCAGGAACCTCATTTAACCTTAGTGATCCCAGTAATGGCCTTTCCCAATGCAATCATACTCAAAGTTTTTGGGTGCTAGGACCCCAGTGTGTGCCTTTGGGGACAAACAATTCTGCCTATAAATAACAGTATATCTGTACATACAAATCAGTTCACAGTTACAAGCTGAACTATTAGAGTACAGAACCAGAAACCTAGATAAGAAATTGGAATTCAAAGTACATGAAACCTAGCTAAATATTCAATGCTAATGAAACCATGGTTATTGGAGGAGAATATAAAACTTCTAATTTACTAAAGCAACATAATCCCTAACAACACTCTAAAAACATTTGTTCTGATACCCACAGATAATCATAGTCTTCAACCCTCATCAAGGAAATGTTGCTTTAGAACAGAGACCCACTGCAGAAAACCACAACCAGTCAATATGCAGAGTTGTGAAGCCCAGTCCCAACACATCTACAAAACGTTCCCACACATAAAGCTCAGGGAACCTTGTAGAAGAGGGGGCAGAAAGACTGTAAGAGCCAGAGGATCAGAAAGTTTTCTGTGAGATTGTGTCTCCTAGTAACATCAGAAGCTACACCCATAAAGTCTCAACAATGTGACTACCCAAACATGAACTGAATGAGAATACCAATGACATGCCAAACTGCATGAGAATGGAGGAGCCCACAAGTCCCCAACCTCAAAGAACTATAGGCAACTGAGTAAAGCTAGGGGCAAGAGAGGTGGTCCTCCCCAGGGAGAGCACAGCAATTGGTTATCCAATGCCAAATGGTCAGCCCTTAAACTGTTAATGTATAAATAACATTATGAGCTTAATAGGTTATATTTAGGAATATATATGTAGGTGCATACACATGTATGCATGCAATTAACAATTATCAAAAAAGAAGACCATGAATTTGAAGGGAAATGAAGAGGGGTATATGAGAGAGTTTGCAGGGAGGAAAAAAAAGGGAGAAATGTAATTAAATGACAATCTTTAAAAAGAAAATCTAAGAGAATCTCTTAGAAATGGTCTAACCCACTGGTTCTTTGCTGCAGAACAGACCTTTTCTGCCCACAAAAACACAGACCCCAACCTCAGACACAAGATAGTCTCAGAAATTGACTTGAAATGACATTGATCATAAGTAATCTTTAAATTTTCCAAAAGCTTCTAATAGGAGACCACAATAGAGAATCTAGATAGATTTCACAAAGGTGCTGAGAGAATAATCTTGAAGCTTTACTAAAATGTAAATCTCAATAGTCCCTAGCCATTCCCATCTTCATTCTGAATCTCCAGATATATAGCAAAGCCCAGTTATTAAACTTAAAGATAGTCTCTATCATCTGGAGAGCTCCAATCTCATCCTTCTTATTTTATAGGTGAGAATCCAGGAGCTTAGAGACCTTAGTTCATTCCTAAACTAGGAAATGGCATAGCTAAATGGGATTATGTTGTGGAATAGAGCATTTGTTTAACTATGTAAAGATGTGTTGCATTTGTTTGTGTTGCAGAATAATTGTTTAGCTATGTAAAGATGTGCTGCTGTGGGGGCTGGAGAGATGGCTTAGAGGTTAAGAGCACTGCCTGCTCTTCCAGAGGTCCTGAGTTCAATTCCCAGCAACCACATGGTGGCTCACAACCATCTGTAATGAGATCTGGTACCCTCTTCTGGTCATACATGCTGTATACATAATAAATAAATTAAAAAAAAGATGTGCTGCTGTTTTACCTTGCCTTCCTAATGCACCTGATTGGTCTAATAAAAATCTGAATAGCCAATAGCTAGGTAGAGGAGAGACAGGCAGGGTTGGTGGGCAGAGAGAAAAGGGGAGCCAGCCAGGGGCCAGCCAGCCAGAGACCAGACAGAAAGACATGGAAGAAGCAGGAAACAAGGATGGACAGTATGTAGATGAGGTTAAAAAAAAGCCTCAAGCAACACATAGATTAATAGAAATGAGTTAATTTAAGATTTAAAAAAAAAAAAGGCTAGCTAGAAATAAGCCTAAGCCAAGGCTGAGCATTCATAATTAATAATAAGTTTCCATGTCATGATTTTGGGGCTGGTGGTCCAAGAAAGCTTGCTACATTTGGTGCCCAACATGGTGCACATATTTTTACATAGGGACTGAGGAAGCTGAAAAACAACAACAACAACATGGCTTCCTAGGAGCCGAGTGCTTGTAGCATGCAGAAGCACTGTTCTGTCATTCAGAGAGCACTTGAGCATCTGGCACATTAAGTAGAAACAACAAGCTAAGTATAAATTCCTGCCATGGTGTAGGCATCAACATCCTAGCGCTGGGACAGTTAAATACAGCTCTGGGTTAAACACAACTCTCAGCCAGGCCCACAAGGTATAAAGCTCAGCTCTCACAGGCCCCAGACCCAAGCAGGGTAGAACCAGCTACCAGCACAAAGCCACAGGGAAAGTTTAAGTTTGGGCTCACGTGGCCAGAAAATGCTACAGGAGCACAGTAAAGCAGGTCCAGACTGGAAAAAAAAACAAAAAACCACTAAACAGGTTATAGTGTGTGTGTGGGTGCTTAAGAAAGAAAAGAAAATGGATATAGACAGTCATAGAAAAATATAAATAAAAAAGTCTTTGATGAAAGAGTAAAGTAGTATCTAGGGAAAAAATCCACATAAAGATGGGAAATACACAGGTAGTCTGGATCCTGTATGATGTTGGGTTGGTTTTGAATTTTTTGATGAGCGAACAACAGCTTCTGAGAGACATTGGAATGTAAAAGGGACTGCTGAATTAAACCAGCCTAGATACTTTAGGGATGTCTTAACTTTAAAATGGAAGTCAGAAAATGTCTTGAGTTGGGGGAGAGGTTATGCTTTTGTTTCCACAGGAAATGAAAGGCTGTGGATTCATTCAAGGTTAGTAGAGATCAGGTTTGATCAGGGGAGATCTCATCAAAAATCTTGGCTACAGACATAAAGAAACAAACCAAGAAAACTACAAGACAGATGATGCATATACTGATCCCTCTGCATGGGAACAGTTCTGAGACTGGACAGCAAATGCTACAACTAGTTTTCCCAGGATTTGACTATTATCTCAATTTTCTCAGCATCCCCGAGAGATGCCATAGTCCTCAGACAATAGGAAGCAGTCTACAGAACACAACATCCACATTCCCAAGAGGTAGGGGATGGTTTTTGGTCATTTGTTATGGATATTTGACATCATTTGGGGGGGGGTATAAGAAAATAGGATAAAAAAAAAACTATTAACCTCAAATATTTTACATTGGTATGAATTTTGGTATATTGATACAAATTTAAAGTTATCTTTGTTACACTATGCATGTTTCTACTCTTGTTTGGGGTATTGAACCTATGCAGCTCATTTAAAAATGTAATGTAGGGCTGGCTGGAGAGATGGCTCAGCTGTTAAGAGCACTGGCTGCTTTTCCAGAGGTCCTGAGTTCAATTCCCAGTAACCACATGGTGGCTCACAACCACCTATAATGAGATCTGGTGCCCTCTTCTGTCCTGCAGGCATACATGCAGACAGAATGCTGTATACACTGTATACATAATAAACAAATAAATATTTTTAAAATGTAATGTATAATTAATAAATACAGATTAATAGTTAATCATCTATAATTATCAAACTTGTAGTCATATTAGGTATATTTTCAAGCTTAAACGGATACGTTTTAGATAGGTGATCTTCCAATGCTTCAGAGACCTACAGAATATAGCATTTAAGATGTTTAATAACCTAAGACTTTTTCATGAAAGTGAGACACATCTGCTCCTGGCAGAACCAGTATACATTATAAAAGGATGATGGGCATCTAAGAACTTCCATATGGAGTTTGTTTCAATATGGCAAAGCTAGCCATTTGAGCAAGAAACTGCCCTTGCTTCAACTGCTGACAGTATGCTGTACAAACTGGACATACAGGACACAAAGGAAAGTGACTGCTGAACTTTGCCAAGACAAGGTGAGAAAGTTCTTCAAAATTCCTGCTATATAGAAAATTCTGCCAGATATTCTAGGCCTGTAGGCCAAAGATGGATGCTCCAACATTGTAGAGGAACCTTGGGTGACAGATGTCTCTGTCACTTCTATAGTTTTAGAAGTGGCTTGCATTGCATTTCCTGATTACTCAGGTGATATTATATCCTTCTAGGGTATTTGATGGAGTTGAAGACTAGAAAGTTATAGTTACAGTTTTCCTTAGTTATGATAGAAGGTAAGTTAGGTACAAAACTTTGGACTCACCAAGATAGGATAAATAATGGAGTATTTTCTCTGAATTTGCCAAATATATATGGACTCAATATTGTAAATGTAATTCTTACTTGATAATTGTTCTTATTGTATATAGTTTTACTATGTTAAAGTTAAAACCTTTCCTTTTTATTTAGACAAAAAGGGGGAAATGCTGTGGAATAGAACATTTATTTAACTATGTAAAGATGTGTTACTTTATTTATGCTACATTTGTTTAACTATGTAAAGATGTGTTGCTGTTTTACCTTGCCTGCCTAAGGCACCTGATTGGTTTAATAAAAAGCTGAATAGCCAATAGCTAGGCAGAGGAGGGATAGGCTGGGTTGGTGGGCAGAGAGAAAATGGAAGCCAGCCAGCCAGGGACCAGCCAGCCATGGGCCAGACAGACAGACATGGAGGAAGCAGGAAAGAAGGATGGACAGTACTTAAATGAGGTAAACAAGCCTTGGGCCACACATAAATTAATAGAAATGGGTTAATTTAAGATTTTAAAAAAAGCTAGCTAGAAACAAGCCTAACCTAAGGCTTAGCATTCATAATTAATAATAAGTCTCCATGTCATGATTTGGGGGCTGATGGTCCAAGAAAGCCTGCTACAGGATTAGACCTTTGATCTTCAGACACGAAGTGATTTTTTTAGCAAAATTCTGTGTGCTTATGGAAAACTATAGGAACTTTTAGATGAGCTTATACTTATGGCCCACTGATAGTCTGTGCCTTTCCCTTTCATTAGAGTGTCCTGACACATCTAGAAGCCTAGAAAAGCAGAATTGGCACAGCTGTGTTTATACAAAGGATGAGTTCCAGGAACCCATACTGTGCTTAGGAGCCACGGGCAGCTTCAGATCTGATGGGTGATTGTACATTCTGCACTGTGTGCTACTTGGTGCTACTAAGATCTTCCACCATGCCTCCTGAGACACTATCCTCAATGGCAGGAGAATGTGGCGGTCATTAGAGCAGTGACAAGCAGGAACTGGAGACTTGCTGCCTTGGCACCAGCTGGGAGCCCAGGGATTAGAGCCATTCCCCCATCAGAAAGTGGCAGCAGCGCCTATGAAAGCAATCACTGGCAGAGACTGTGGTTGGCTTCTGGGCTGGAACTAAGGACAAACTGGTAGCTCAAGGGATTTTTGATGCTACTGCTCTTAGCTTTTCAAAAAAACCTGTGCTTGGGAGAGTTCCTGGGAGCTTCATATCTGATCCTGAAAAGGGTATACGAACAAGTAAGTTTGGAAGCAATTTCAGAAAGCCCTGTGCATTAATGTCTAAAGAGTAAATGGAAACTACTGATAGGGTACTGATCCATGAACATTTAAACAATTTCCTCTGCTTAACTTTAAAGTGCTCTCAAAGTCAGGCAGTGGTGGCACACACCTTTAATCCCAGCACTCAGGAGGCAGAGGCAGGAGAATCTCTGAGTTCAAGGCCTACTTGGTCTACAGAGTGAGTTCCAGCACAGTTAAGGTTACACAGAGAAACCTGTCTCAAAAAATAAAATAAAAATTTTTTAAAAGTGGTATTAAATAGGAACTTTCTTACATCCTCACACTTTAAAAAATATTTTTAAATTATTTTATTTGTATAGGTGTTTTGCCTGGATGCATGTGTGTGCATTACTAGTGCATACTTGGTGCCCATGTAGGCCGGCAAAGGATCTCCAGAAGAGGGAGTCAAATTCCCTGGACTAGAGTCACAGAAGGTTGTGAGTAGCCATGTGAGTGCTGGGAATTGAACCAGGTCCTCTGGAGAACAGCCAGTGCTCTTAATCATTGAGCCATCTCTTCAGCCCCATTCTTACAAGTTTTGTTTATAGAATTAACACAGGTTTTAGTTGTAATAAAAGAGCAAACTGTGATCATCTGAAATGCAGACAGAATAGTACTGAAGATTTAGAAAATGTTATTTATAACAATATAATGCAGTGTGCATTCTCTATTTCAGGGGTAGACATTTTCTAAGGTGGCAACCCTGACCTTTCTAGCATTGGCAGGGCTTGTTCTAACCTCTTTTCCAATTTTAGCTAAGGGCAGATCTAGCCACTCTGTAAGGTCTGTGGTCAACTGCTGGAAGTGAAAGATTCAGGCTCCTGTGAGAGTTCTATTGTGTCTCGTAGGTAGCCACTCCTCAAATAACCCCACAGAGACTTATTATTAATTATAAATGCTCAACTAATAGCTTAGGCTTGTCTCCAGCCAGCTCTTCCAACTTAAATGAACCCATTTCTGTTAATCTGTGTGCTGCCCTGAGGCTCGTTTACCTCCTCTGTGAACTTCCCATGTTGCTTCTTCTTCCCAGCATCCTCTCTGCCCCAAAAATCCTGCCTAGCTATTGACCAATCAGCTTTTTTATTAACAATGAAAGCAACACATTTTCACAATGTACAGGAGGATTGTTCCACAGCAGGATCTCTGATCTTGCCTGTGGGCTCTGCATTTTTAAGTTAACAGTGATTTAGAAGTAATTTCTTCCTATAAGGTATCTGTAAAGTACTTTAGATTCTGTTCTTTTTCCTTTCTTTGGGTAGCTGCTAATGCTTATTTTACAAAATGAAATTTCTTTGGGCTGGAGGGACAGTTCAGGGAGTAAAGGTGCCCGCAAGCAAGGCTGCTGGCCTGAATGTAATCCCCAGGGCCCACATGGTGGAAAGAGAGCTCTGACTCCCATGACTTCCACACACATGCGTAGCACACACGTGTGCTCCCCCACTATAAATAAAGGTAAATAATAAAAATGGTGATGAGAATCTTAAGAATGAGAATCTTGTGGAAATTGTCTTTATTTTCTGCCTTCTCCCTATGGAGTCAGGGAGACTGTGACCTCATATCAAAAGTTCCCCTCTATCTGCACCCTTCCTCGATTTTCTAGTTGGCAGTATCCTGCGTCTTTGAGGAGGCTTCTATAGAAAGCTATGGTGGCAGGCACTCTGAAACTATGCACTACTGAACTGTAGATTTCTCCTCCCACCTAGTAGAGTGTCCCATGCCTACCATCTCAGCAGTTTCCAGGATGAAGCAAGAGGAGTATGAGTTCCAGGCCGGCCTGGATCATGCATGAAAACTCTATATCAAAACACCAGCCACAACAATAGTAATAAAACAAGTGGCTTCTCCTGAAATGTATGCAAAAGGAACCCCTCAGTCTCCTGAAGAAGAAAGTTGGCAAGATACATATGTGTATCAGTTTATATAGATGCATGAAGTCCCAACCCTCTGTGCCTGAGTTGTTAAAAGTGAACATATTTTGAATATTCAAAGGATTTAAGAAATTCAGATGTGAGCTGCTGGCAATCATATAACCTGATGAGACTTGCTTTACCATGCTGTTCTTTACTAGGTGTGGAATTTGAGTTTTGAAAGCTGCGTTTTTGAAATGTCTTTCCTGGTTTTAGGTTTAGGCATGTTTGGAGGCTTAATAAGCCAGAGCCTCAAAATCAAATACCTCTGATTTGGAAGCATTATCACCCTAGGTGGAGAGGTACCTCTACATATCAACGCTTTCTCTTTATTTAGATGTTTCAAAATTAGAAAATAAGTACGAACAAAAAGGCATAAATTTTTGAAATCTAATATACATTGAAACTTTTATCTTGGCTATTATTCTCACTGGTGGAGACTTTAGATGCTACCTCTTTGCCTGGGGGAGGAAACAGACAAAGGGAGATTTTAAAAGGCCTAAAGGTGTGAGCAAAAGAACATGGGGGTTTTGGAGATGGAATTCAGCCAGCAGATTAAACCTCCCTGGAGATAAGCTTTCACACACTCATTATTTATCCCTGCCTAGTCTCCTTTCTAAAGCCAGTAGTTAGCCTGCACTCTGCTTGAAAGCATTTTAGTGGAAACATTAATTGCCCTCCCGGAATGCTACCTTCAACCTTTCTAGGGCGGACTCTGAAGTCATAGTCCCTTTATTTTCTTTCTCCTACCCTCTTTTCAGCCTAGAGAAGAAGCAAGCTAAGACTTTTCCATTTCTGTGGCTTCCCTGGATTTCTGGGCTGGGTGTCGCTGTTGGACTACATGTGTCTTTCTTAAAGAGCAAGTGAAAAATCTTGCCAGAGGGGAAAACAGATCTTTCATAATTTACTTTACTTGAGAGAAAAGAAGTCACCAAATACTTTTGCAAAGAAAAAATAATAATTTAAAACTTCACTAGAAAATGAACAAAGCCAAACAAAACAGAAAAGGCTACTTGAGTTGCACAAGCAGTTTGCAGTTTTGTAACACGGGCAGCAGCTGCCCAGGGATGACCTCAGAGGAAAGGTGTAGCGCTAAGGCACTGGTCCAGATTTCAACCCTGGAAACCATCCACACAGAGCCTTCCACCAAGGATAGAAGTGATTTGTGTGTTTCTCTTCTGAAGCCCAGGGGATGGGGGTGGGGAAGGCATTTAGAGTTGGTGGCTGAGCATTTTAGGGAGAAGTGAAGAAACAAAGAACTGACAGAATTAGTTACTTTCATTTCATGACTTTCTTTTTCTAACAAATTTTGTATGTCTATTGTCTCTTAGTTTACAAAAGATCTTACTCTCTCAACCAAGAATTTGTTCACTAGAAACCTAAAGAATGGGGAAAGGGAAGATATGATATGTGTTTTTAAGTCTCCATTTTTTAAAGTAGCGGAGTTACTTATAAATGCAGAGTCCTGTAGCTCAGCATGCATCTTTAAATACTGAAAATATTAATAATAAAAATAATATTGAAAAGCTTAAACTGGAGCCAGGGGTCCCTTTGCATGATATTCTACTGATCAGCTCTTGGGGCATCATCTGCAGCAGGAAACATTTCCTCAAGTACTGAGCACAGTAGAGCTTCTGAAGTATGGTGCTGTTTGTCACACATCAACTAGGAATTGGAACCATCTACTTTTATACTTTCTGGTCACTCTGTCTGTGTCAGGAAACATTACAGCTCAGTTTCTTCTTACAGCCCTTTTTATCTTTATGATCATGGTGGCTTTATCATTTATAAGTACCAGAAATTCACCATACTTATTTAGTACCATTGCTGCTATGCCAACTAAAACTACAAATGAGTGTACCTTGACTTGGTTGATTTTATGTCTCAGGTCTCCCCAACCCCAGTGGCCCTCTTGTAAGCTTGAGACACTAGGACAAGTCCAAGAGTGGTACATATACACCTCCAAAATCAACCAGTGATCACTTTCACTTATGGTTTAAAATAAGCAAAGACCATTAAAGAAAGTTAAGGCCACAAAAGACTCCTTATAAAAGTTTTAGAGGGCCTTAACCAGCTAAGGAAGATGAATAAAAAGAGAATAAAAATCTATCCCACCCACCAACAGTAATGTTCAATATAATAGGATTGCAAACTTCTATATATCTAGCTGTATTTAATTTTCAAGACATTGTTATGGGATAAGTCCACAGGTGGCCTTACTCACATTTTCTAGAAAGGAAGCATAAACAGCTAGGCCACAAATTTTGGAGCTGGTCTACTGACTTACGATCCACTATTCTTTATATTATGCCTAATTATATACTCACCTTTCTCTTCCAGAGTGACAGTCATGGTAACCATGCTGAGGGAATGGGCTCTTTAGTTTGAAATCCTCTTGGGTAGATTGTGAAGATTAAATCAAGTCAATACAGGAAAAATATTTAAAAATAGTTCCTACCTGTTATGTGCTTGAGTATGTATTACATTTATATGTAGATTTGTATGCATACTAAATGCACATGTTTGTACATAGATTGGCATGTGTGCAAACTTACATAGATATTCTAGTATACACACAACTTGGAAGAGGATACCTAAGGAATCAGCAGCAAGTAGAGTACTTCAAGCTGGACAGCCTAATATTAAAAAGAAACATTTTAGTCTTCAGTTGTATCATCCACAAGTCCTATAGACTAGACAAAATTCTGTAAAGTTCCTCATTCTCTGTCTACAGTGGGGAAAGGGAGAAGCTATGCTCTGCTTCTCTGAGCCCTTCTAAGTGTTAGAAAGGTTCACTCAGGCCACCAACCTGGGTCTCCACCTCAATGATGCCTTTGAAGGAGGGAGGTAAGGTCCCCAGCTTTCTGGTGGGCTCGTTGATTAGCTCTTAGGCAGGCTCCATTTTCTACATCCCTTGAAAGACACCTTTGGAAAACAATGTCGAGTGTGTGTTCGCGTGGTATGTGGCGTGTGTGTGTGTGTGTGTGTGTGTGTGTGTGTGTGTGTGTGTGTGCTGGAGGAATAGTCCCTCTCTTCCAGTCCCAGGCTGAGTAATTTACAGTGTAGTCTTCAGGTGAAGTACTGGCGCCAGTTTCCTGGAGGGCAGAACTTCCAAGGGGACTTTCCTTATAAAACTGAGAAGGAAAACTTCCGCAAGAGCTTAGGAAACTAAGAGACAGGCCATGGGAGTGAGGAGGAGATGAGGGCGTGGAAAGCAGGAGATACCATAGAATCAGCTCTGTTAATTCCAGAACGTGAGCTTGAGCCACCTAGGAAGAAAGAGGGGAAAGCTAAAACCCCCAGACAGATGCTGGCCTCCCAGCTGGGCACTGGGCATGGTACTATGCCAGATCCATAGGGTGGGCTCCAGTCATGAAACCTACAGCTTGTATTGGGCTGAGAGGAGAACCTGGCCTAGGAGACAGAGAAGTAGAAAGGTTGCAAGAGCTTAACACTCCCCCACCCCCTAGATGAGGTAGGTTGCTCAGTTCTCTCAGTCCTCAGAACACAGCAGGCTAAGGTGGGGGTGGGGTAGAACAGACGGACTGGGACGCTGCCGACTGGACGGGGCGGGATGAGACAGGACACTTCCCTGCCCCTTTTCTGGACGCTTGTAGTCCTTGCTTGTTCAACAATTTCCCCTTAAAAGTCACATTCACTGTCAAAGCGCCTATTGAGGTAAGAAAGCTGTCAGGGACAAGTTTAACGCGAACCGGAAGCCACAGTTCAGAGGTCCGGCACAGGACACACCACGCAATTTGGACTCGATACCAGACCGCAGCCACACGCGCGTGTTTGCAACTAGTCCCTGGCGGCCCTACAGAGGCTGCCACACTCCAGGATCCAGGTGTATGAGGGCTGCAAAGTCAAGGCTGCTAGGAGTTGGGAACTTTCCCAGATAAGATTCGTTTCGGACTAAGGTCTCCGTGCTGGGCATTCCAGCAGATGTACGTGCATCCCTTCCTGTCTCCCTCCCCCGTTGTGCAGGCCTGTGGGTGCCCGTTGCACCCGGTAAAGACACCCTGTAACATATGGGCTCCTCTATGTGCAAATGCCTGGAGAAGGAGACGAATGAAGAACTCTCAGACCCCAGATGTCGGATCATTTCCAGGCATTATTCCAGTGACTGGTACACAACAAATGCTGGGAAGTTACTGGTTGGCTTTGTGACCTGCTTTTCCGACAGGGCACTCACTCAAAGCTCAGGCCACCTGCGAGGCCTGGAAGCTTGGGACACCTGGCATGGAATTTGTGGAACCAGCTTGTCTTGAGGCCCTGTGACCTTATTTCCTCCGCAGCTGTGTGCAGGCATTAACACAGCTTTGGCCAATGACCTCGGCTAGGAGAGATTGTGAATTCTAGAAACTCTCTTCTGGGGTTTGAATACCGGAAAGGATTGCAGGGCATTCTGACAGTGTGCGTTCAAAGAAAACATTACTGAGTTTGCCTTGGCTAATGGTAAAACTAGCTTTGGGAATCCTTCCTCTACTACCTCCCGCCAAAATGGTCTGTACACAGAGCAATCAGCACAGCCCACCTGGCACTAAAGTGTCTGCCTGCCTGGGTCGCCTAGGCAATAGCTCAACCTTTGGGCGGCTTCCTGCTTGATAGATAGTACGTGTAAGATAATGACCAAACCAAGGAGAATAAGGAAGGGACTGCCATGTCTGCATGTGTCCTTTTCCAGGAGCAGTGTTTGCTGAACTTTCCCAGACAACTCTGAATCGCCACTGATAATAGAGCTGTTTAGGTTAAAGTGAAGGTTCCAGAAGGATCAGATAGAACAGGAAAGCAAATTCAATTATTTTCCCCCTCTCAAAGTTGTTTCCCAAGATGTTCTGCACTTGCTTGTTTTTAGTAGATTTTTGTTCCGGTGATACAGTAGTTTCCCAAGCATAGATAGTTTAATATGTCAGACTGTGTGAGTAAGCATTTCCTGAGAACCATTTTCTGTTGACACCTAAATATCATCCTCTGTTCTTGCTATTCCATTTTCTTCACAACTGAGCTTGGTCTTTTTCTAGAAATCTCTCTTTAGGTTCAATTGTTTGGTTCCCTGGGAAACAAAAGACAAAACCCCTCTTCAGTGCTGGAAGTAATTTAAAGACACCAGAACATGCTTCACTGGTTTTACAGATGGCATAAATATGCTCACATCAGGTACACCGAATGATGTGAACGATGATACGGGGGTAATACCAGCCAAAATTAGCAGAGGTAGAATTGGTATTTTTGGACCATTCTTTTTACCTACATCTTGAGCAGGTTCGCTGTAAACTCATCAAACCGTTGTGTGGGAAAACTGAAAGCAGGCCTCAAAGAAAAAAATCTTAGCAAAATAGTATTTGAATGAATCCAAGGAAGCCAGTCACCTTTTTTCCCACTGGTCACACTCCCTTAACAAATTTAACCCTTAACCCTACCCCTACTCTGTACAGGCTCCCTACTCTAAATGCAACTTGCTATCTGGTGGTCTTAAAACATTGAACGCTTCAAAATCCTTTAGGGAAAGTTATTGGAAAGCCTCGAAACGGAGAGCTTGTGTGAAGTTCCCACTAGAAATCTATCCACAAATATCTCTCCGACATAAGGGGGAAATCAACAGACTATGAAAGTGTTTGTGTGGGTGATGGTTCAACCCCTGGAGAAGTAAGTCTGTTCCTGGGACTCTGGGATGTGGGGATGCTGCCCCCAAAGGCTCATTGGCCATTTGGTTTTTAGTCTAGAAGCTCAGTGCACACCCCAGACACATACACAGATGTTCTCTCAGAATGGTTGACAGTGGCTGCAGAAGATAGAGAGGTTTTTCATAAAGAACCAGTTGTTTCTGCCGTATTTCAGTCTCAAGATCACTCCCAGCAGAACAGCTGTTGAAATTGGACCCTGTAGTACCCTGACTACCATCAAACCATGATCTTTAAAACTTGATTACAAGTTCTCTGTGGAGTCCTTAGTGGATGGCAGAAAGCTGAAAGTTCTAGAATGTAGGCTACCCCGTGGTGGAAGCATCATTTCTAGACCCTAAAGTGGCTTTTTAAAAAAGGCAGTTCTCCCAGATGCTGTCCAAAAATTGGTCACCTATGTGGAGGTTGATTACCTTCCTTCTGGAAGGGATGCTGACAACATCATGCTAGGTTAGCTGTGTGGCAAGCACTGTGTCTAGGTGATTTGTTCTTGATCATTCAGCCTAACACTTTTCAACTAAAGAATTTTCCATTGACAAGCAACACTCTTGTCTCAAAACTGGCTTGTAGTAAATAACTGAAAATGACACGGGGCTTGGGGTCCCTCACCTGCTACCTCTTCGCTTCTTTTCAAGGCATCAGTGAAGATACACGAACTACCCAAAGTGTACTGGCCTACAAAAAAATTTTAAAAACTTTCCAAATATTTGCTTTGAAGAAAATAGTTATTTATTGTCAAAGCATCCAACATACCTGGATAAACTATAAAGTTTAATAAATCTTTTAGGGATAAAAGAAACACATAACTATTCAGACTCCATTTCACTGGCACAAAATTACACTTTGTATTAAAAGGAAATACATATTTACATAATCGATGGCATTCTTCATTGAAGTCCATAATCATTTCGTGATACATGCACTTCCCCCTGGAAACTTCAACTGAATGGTGAACCCCTTTTTATTCATTTTGTTTATTTTTGTAAGAACACAGTTGTCATCCGGAAATGCAGAAAGCATCTCACCTTCCTCCATTACTTTATATCTAAAATAAATTTTGTCCTTACATATAATTATTACATCTAAACCATAAGTGCTTAATAATTTAAGTAGAAACGTATGACAAATGCATCAATATGTTGCAATATATGACATTTTTTTAAATGTACCTTTGTTTTTGGGAAAGTGAAAATCCGTGCATTCAAAAGAAAACCCCTCAAACAACCCACCCAATCCAAAATCCACCATCCTGTCGAGTGTGTGTGTGTGTGTGTGTGTGTGTGTGTGTGTGTGTCCCAAGTTAAACATCTGGATGATGAGGCTCCTGTCCAGGGGAGGGACCTGTGTGGTGCACGTGTTTGGTTGCAGTGTCTGGGGGCATTAGGAAGTGGTGGATGTCCTCGCGTGTCTGTTCCTGCCGATGACTTGACGGTGCGTGCACGCGCCTGGAAAGCCGGGGTCCTTTCCGCATCAGTTATGAGAGGTCATGTGCCTGGAAAGGTGGTGACGCTCCCTGAAGGACTCGTTGCAAATGGGGCACTTCAGCTTCTCCTCCCGCCGCCGCTTCACCAGGGGCTCCATGGCATACTCCTTTTTGTGATGAGACCGCATGTGGTACACCAGGTCGGAGGTCATGCGGAAGGAGGCGTTGCACTTGGCGCACCAGTTCTGCGCGGGCAGACACAGCGAGGTGAAGGAGGGCGGCAGCAGCGTGAGCGCCGAGGGCAACTGCAGCTGCAGGGGCCCCGCGGCCGCTGCCGCCGCCGCCGCCGCTGCGGCCGAGCTCTTGGGCCAGAAGGCGGTGGCGTAGAGGAAGGGGCTCTGCTTGGGCAGGCCACCGCCACCCCCGCTCGCCAGGGGCCCGCAGGCTCCGTTCAGGTCCGCGGCCCCCTGCAGCTTCACGGCCAGCGGATCGGCGGCGGCCGGGTAGAGTCTGGTGGG
>CABHPQ010134838.1:0-34021 GCA_902168405.1 Peromyscus aztecus
TGGCAGTCACAGCGTCTGAGAGTGCAAACCAAGGCTGCCGCCCTCAGTTTCCCCGTCTGTCTAATGGAGGGTTACAGTACTCAGCTCGTGCCCAAGCCTTTCTAAAGGCCCGAAAGAACCCTGGGGGACAATAAGTGTCGGAGAATGAGGAACAAGCTACACAATTCCACTCGGGAGCTCAGCTTTGAATTTGCAGACTGCTGGGACCTCACTATACGAGTCGGCAGGGCGCTGAGAATGTTTTTCTTCTAGTTTTTAATCAGTGCCCAGTAGTGTGAATGCAGCCTCTCTGCTGACACTTGACAATGCAATGAGATCTCGAGTTCCCACGGCAACAGGAACTAACTCGTCCCAGGGCTCTTTGAGTTATCAGTCGGCCCACATTTCACAAAGGTGATCAGCGTGGGCTCGACAGCTCTTAGAGGCCTTTTCTGAAAGCAGGCCGTGTATGCACTACCTGGCGGTCCCCCTTTTGGATTCAAACCTCTGGAGCATTCCTGTTTGCTGAACACAATTGAATGGTCCCGCTTTTTGTGCTGACTAAAGTGTGGTGTAAGTTGGGATTCACTGTAAAGGGCTTAGGGTCTCTGGGCCAGCTGGTGAGCAAGACCATGGATGTTTAAGATCCCCAACCCTTACCACTTGAGTGCTACCTCCAGGTTTAGCCCAGTGTGGAAAAGAGAAGAGCACTCATTGTGGGCTAGCGCCGGTCTCGCCACGCCTCTGAGAGGAGCATACTGCCGTGTTTTATACATAAGGAAACTGAGGCTCTGGTAGTTGAAGGTCATTTGTTTGATATCACCAAGTTGGTGTAGCTGAGCCATGATTAAAGTCTGCTTTTCCCCAAAACCTTTGCTGCTGCAACCACGTCAAACGCTTTGACTCAGAGGCAGCTTCAAGGACAGGACTAAACACCCTGCCACACTGTGGAAAAACTTGTTCAGGACTTAGAGGAATGGCTAAGGGAAAGCCAGACCTTCCTTGCTTGCCTGGTAATTGGCAGGTGAAGCTGGGCCATCAGGATAGATTTCTGGGGCTGTAAGGATTCCTCTGCTGGCCTAGGTGCCCTGGGCAAAGAGAACATCTAGCAGGATCGTGCTCAGTCATTTCTTTATTCAGTAATCAAATCTTTTTGTCTTGTTTTTGTTTGGAGGTGAGGGCGCCCCCATATAGCCCAGGCTAGCCTGGAATTTACAGCAATCCTTCCACCTCAGCCTTGTAGTAGTGGGGTCGCAGGCATTGCGCCACCATACCCCATTCAGTTACTGGATTTTACAAAATCATCAGTAGTCATCGTCTTCTTACCCAGGGAGGTGCCTTCAGATTGGGCAAGAATGTACGGGACCTTTGTTGGCACACTACTCCACACTACATTTCCAATAACTTTTGGGCCTTTACCCAATTCCTTTCTGATGTCTTGCATGTTTTCTTTCTCCCTAGCTATGGTATCAAAGCCTGTCTGAGCCTGAAATTCCAAGGATTAGATCAACAAAGCAGGGATGTGGATCTATGTGCACAAAGGGCCCAGAATACAGTCACATCTCTATAGTGGAAACACAGGGAATTGCAGAGATGAGTTAGACCTAGGCTCTGAAATTCCACATGCAGTTCTTGTAGGCTGGTAAATTTCCCTTTGCTTTTGCTCTTTCTGGGGCTACTGTTCGTGCAGTTTGAGACACTCCCAACCTCAGATCCTCCACAGGCAGAGAGGCTGGAATCCTAGCGAACTCATGGGATCACAGTCTCACTGACAAGGCTGAGCTGGGAACCTCTTGGTACAAGGGAGCATTCTAGGCTGTAGAATCAGGCCTGGTTCCTTATTTTGTCTTTGATACTTGTTGAGTACTTAGGCTTGTTCCTTTATAAGGTTTCTTCATTTGTTAAAATGTGGGAAGACAAGCCAGGTGTGCTGGTACATACTTTTAATCCCAGCACTCAGAGGCAGGTGGATCTCTGTGATTTGGAAGCCAGCCTGATCTACAGAGTGAGTTCCAGGACAATCAAGGCTACATAGAGAAACCCTGTCTCCAAACAAACAAAAAGTGGGAAGACAACCTTTCCTTCAAATGTAGATGTTAGTGAGCGTCCTTTCATGAGGTACTGGCTCTGAGACCAACATAGCATAGAGACCCTGACCTGTAGCATATGAATGCTCACCTATGTTTCCCTCCCCTGACTGTATTCACGAATTTTCCATCAGGGTCAGCATACCTAAGAGAGTTCTCCCTGGCCCTTCCCCCATCAGTCTGGTCTCAAAGTGGTCATCACTTATCCTGCTGTTGCATTCTGGGAGAGGCAAAAGGAAAAGAGTCTCTTGTTTTGACCTCTTCCTGCTTTGGTGACAGGAGGGCTGCCGAGAAGGATTAGTGAGCTAATTAGAAATGATTGCGCCTCTCAGCATTAATTAGCAGTGCCGTGGGCTTGCAGTGTGCACTTTGGAACTGAGCCCCCTTTGGGACAGCATGGCAGGCAGACCTCTGCTCTGGGGCCTGCCAGCCCACTGTACCGATTAGAGATGATGGGACGGGTTTGGGTAAGAACCATAAGGCCTGCGCTCTTCTGGTATCCTGACCTGGCTGCCCAAGGTCTAACCCAGACCCTCTATACTTTTACAACTGTCCCTCAGTCTCCTTTCCTGTAAAATGGGAAAGGAGACCTCAGAGATACTGCTCTTGGCATGATCCTAAGCAGTATGCTAGGTGCCATACTTGGGGCACTTGGCCCTGGGACAAAAGAAGTTTCTAAAGGGTGAGTAAACAGTAGATCAAATCAAGTCTTGGAATAGCCTGGGATTCTAACCAAGAAACTCTTTAGAGCTGTAGTTCCAAACAACAATGAGTAAGTCTCTGGGTTTGGTTTTCTGGAGACATACCTAGCTACAGGGAGTTTCTCCACCTGCTGGACTCATTGGGCACTGCAGCTAGGGAGGGGTGGGTTGCTCTTGAGGCACTGTGGCCCACCAAGGAGCAAGGCTGGGGCCTGGAGGAGCAGGAGGCACTGAAGAATGAGGGTTACATCAGGCCCTGAACAGCTAATGGCTGGTAGCAGGGCAGGATGTGTCGGCTCCACCGGGGCACTGAACTACAGAGCCACAGTGGCCAGCAGCTTATTCTGTTCTTTATTTTCTGTTTCTCCATGCAGCTCGGATTGGGAAAATGAAACGGAGGAAGCAAGATGAAGGGCAGGTATGTCCCCTGTGCAACCGCCCCCTGGCAGGATCGGAGCAGGAGATGAGTAGGCATGTGGAGCATTGCCTTTCTAAGGTAGAGGGGCCGTGGCCACCCACCTTCCTTCCTCCTCCCTTCCCTGACTGCTGCTGACTGCTCCGAATCTCTGGGCTCCTGGGGTCTCCATGTGGTCTCAGTAGCTTCTTCCCTCTGCTCTTTGCCTCTGCCTTTTGCTTTCATTTCCACTTATTCCCTGTTCGGGCTCCTGTGGACAATGGTGGGGGAGAGGCCCAGGTCTTTGATTTCCATATTGATTGTGTTTCAAGGGAGTCCATTTGGCATCCCACAGCAGGGGCTAGGGCTGTGCCTTCCTTGCAGGCTCTGGGAGTAGGTAGGGATGGCCTGGGCTCTACATGATCCTGCTCTACTCTTCACAGAGGGAAGGCTCCTGCGTGGCTGAGGATGATGCTGTGGACATCGAGCATGAGAACAGCAACCGCTTTGAGGAGTATGAATGGTGTGGGCAGAAGCGGATACGGGCCACCACACTCCTGGAAGGTGGCTTCCGAGGTATAAAGCAGCTGACGACTTGGGCAGTGGCACTCTGGTGACCAGGTCACTGTGGGTAGCTGGGCATCATTTCCACCACGTGGGAACTACTGCTGGTGGGGCTTCTTTGTAACGGTGCTGCCTGCCTGTGATGTGCATATTAAAGTGGATGTATTTGGGTGGGGAAATGGAATTGTGAGGCTGCAAGCTAGCAATGACGAGGGGGCTCTCAGCCTCGGGTGATGCATTGAAGGTGACAGCCAAGCCGCGTTAGCACCTGCATAAAATATTAAAGGGACGGTTATGCATTTATCACTCCATCCCTCTTAAGGCTGATAAATGAGAATCCAGCAACCTGCTGTACACCTCCAGCACTAGGGGCCCTCAGGGCTTCTAGGCAAACACATTGGATTTTCCTCCTCCTCCTCCTCCTCCTCCTCCTCCTCCTCCTCCTCCTCCTCCTCCTCCTCCTCAGCTCTATGTCAGGGAAATCAGTTACAGAGGAGAGAGTGAGTTATGGCAAAATTTGACCTCCCATGAGCTTCATTGGTGAATCTAATTTTAGCTCTGATCCCATCTCTTCTCCCAGGGCGCCCTCTGCCCTGAAGCAAGAGGGGCCCAGGCTCAGCTGCTCCCTGCTTCCCCTGGGCTCTCCCCAATTGTTGCAGGGCCCTGCTCATCTCTGCTGCCTTCCTAGTTCCTAAGACAAGGGTTGGCCTCCTCGAAGAGATGGAAGAATTGGTTGGGTGCCCAGGGTCAGTGTCCTCTTGTCAAAGTCTCCTGCCGTGGGCAAGGGAAGGAGGCAGCTGCTCCTTGGCTCTTAGCTCTTTTCTCTTTCTCTGTAGAAGCACAGCTGGCACTGCAGCTTGTAGTCAGTAAGGGAGCCAGGCTGCATCCCATCTGCCTCCCGTATACGGGCACCACCCTTGGGAGTGCCACTGTGTGTGTCTGCTCCCTGGGGACTCTCACAGCAGCCTTGAAGAGGGGCTTTGCTTCCTTAGAGCCACAACACCTGGGCTCACGCTGAGACCAGTCTCTGCAGTGCCATGCAGTGCAGATGGGTCATTATGCCTCCGGGCAAGCCAGATTGGAAAATCAAGGGGTTTAAAAAACAAACAAACCATTTCCCCCAAGTCTGAGATGGACAGTCTTAGTTGTCATTTCACAGAGCAGTTATGTGCTGGAGCTCTAGTGGGTCTGAAGCCTTGCAAGAATGAACAGTAGAGAATTATGCCCATGGGTACTGAAGTGTGTGTAGGTGTTGAAGGCAGTCCCTGCTGGTCAGTTCTGAAAAGCTCTTCTAGGTTAGCCTTGTTATCAACTGCAACTGTACACACTAACTGCGGTGGTAGTTTCTTAGGTTTCTCGGCACAGGAGGGGACCTGATGGCTCTTGGGCGCTCCTGGAGTGCTGGAGTGGGTCAAGCCGCACAGGGCCTGCTGCTTGGGCGAAGTCTCTCTGCCTGGGGATGCACCAGCAGCTGGGTGTGGGAAGCTCTTAGGCCTCGGGTGGGGATCATTTTTCCGGGTGTGTTTACACTATGAGGTTGTTCCTTTCAAGAATTCCTGAGGAGAGTTCAAAGAGGGCTTTTCTTTGAGCGATTTGGAGAGCGAGAATGAGAGTGAGACTTGAAGAGGGAACGGGGCCGGAGGTGCCTTTATCTGCAGAGAATTGCTCCAGCTTTCCTGATAGAAGCTGCTGCCGCCTCTTAAACAGCTTAGTGGAGTCAAAAGACAGGCTGACTTGAAAGGCTGTTTTACAGCGAGATCAGCGGGGGCCTCGAAGCAGAGAGTGGAGCGATGGGGGCTGAGCCTCCTCAGTGGGAGGGGGCTATCAAAGAGAGGCCCTGGCTGATCCTGACTGCCTCTGCCCCTGAAACCCATCTGCAAAAGCTGGCCATCTGTCAGCCTACCCTCCCTGGCCAGGACCAATAGGCCCAACTCTTGGGGGGTTGGGTGTGGCCCTGCCAGGCGGCTGGTGTCAGTGCAGTGCATTGATCGCCCGCCGGGCGGGCTGGGCCGCAAGCTGGGCAGCTCCTGCTTAATGTGATTGAAAGGCAGTTAAAATGGCGGTGACCTTTTCAGGAGGAATTAGATTGCCTGCCAAGACCGGTTAGAGGGAGTGATAACGCCAGCTGAAGAAGCTGCCCAGCCGACTTCAGAGAGGGAGGCAGAGGCAGGATGAGCAGGCGAGCGGTGAGGCCCATTTAAGCTGCACTGTGCGTGCTGACAAGACAGAGATTGCTCCCCTTGTTAGATATGAAAGAATGGAAGAACTGTGATGAGTCCCTGTGTCCCCCTTCATTCTCCTGTTCCTCCTCCCAGACTCGGGTCCCTTCGTCATCCTCGACAAAGCTTCCTACATGGGTCCGATCAGCTGCCTTGATGTATCTCCTGTGGAAGGCAGTGGTCAAACAAGAGTCTTGGTGAGGACAGTTGCTTAGAAGAACAGGCCATGAGCGTGGGAGCTTGGGGTTAAGGACAAGGAGGCTCAGATGTCTCAGTCCCGAGAATGCTTGGAATGAATGTCTCAGAACAAAAGGAAGAGGACAAGAGAACAAGAGATGTCCAGCTACAAATAGATGGGTATTTATTTAGAGACAAGGTCTTACTATGTAGCCCCAGCTGGCCTGGAACTCACTATGTAGACCAGGCTGGCCTCAGCCTCACAGAGGTTCACCTGCCTCTGCCTCCCAATACAAATAATTAAACAAACAAACCAACAAAACCTGAGGAAATAGCTAACGGCTGCTAGAGAGTCACAGTCATTTTTGGTGCATTCTGACGGCTCCGTCTAGCAGCGCTCTTCGGAATGTGCACCTCAGCTGCTGATTGCTGACATGAAACCTGAGATTTTCTGACTGCTAGTGCTATTGGCATGTGGGTAGTACCCAGGGCCTAGTTCTTCACCTAACGATACCTACAGTTAGGGTGGAAAATGCTTTTCTGGGATACTCTGCCAGACTTAGGAGAGTAGGTGTCTTTCCAGGCTGGAGAAACGGGCCACAGAGGAAGCAGCCCATGGGATAAGCCTGACTCTGTGTCCTTCATAGTCAAGGAGACATGTGACTAATGAGTCCTAGCCTGCTCTTCCTCTTCCTCCTCTATGTCTTAGAAAGAAGTGTGGGGTGCTGGGCTCTAAGTCCTCCCCTGTGTTGGTAGTGAGAATTCACTTGTCTGGATTTGGGGAAGCCAGAGCTCAGGCCATCTAGAAGGGACAGTCTGGACAAAGAACATGGGAAAGATTGGTTTCAAATCAAGTGGCTGATGTTGTAGGCCAGGAGTGGGGAGAGGAGGCATTTCTGAGGTAGTTGCACATGAAGTGCAAAGTGTCGCTCTGCACCTTTGTCTCTGAGCCCGAGCTGAAGCCTTGAAGGAATGCAGCACAAAGCCCCTTCCGAACAGGTGGAGTAGGCCTGATCTGGTGGTGCACTTACTTATCCCAGCGCTCCTGGGGCAGAGGAAAGTGGATCTCTGCTTCCGAGGCCAGCTTGGTTCACAAAGCGGGTTCCAGACCAGCCAGAGCTGCATAGTTGGGGGAGGGGGCGTTGGGAGAAGGAGGATGCTAAGACAGTGAGTTGTGAAGGGCTTCTGTCCTGCCTGAGGACCATCTTTCCTGAGTCCCTGCTTAGATCTAGGCTGCTTCTAACTGACCTGTGTGAAAAGAATCAGGAGAGAACAAGTAGAGGCAGTTTTAGCACAGCTCTTTGAAATAACCGTTGACAAAACTGAACAAGTTACGAGGCAAGAATGTGGACGGTAAATCCACAGGCATGGGCCAAGAGGGGAACCCCAGTTGCTGAAGATGTCCCTGGTTGCCACTGTGCTCCCTAGACCTGTCCATGACACGTTTTGGAGCAGTGTACCACTGCAGACAGGTTTGGAACAGAAGGTGAAGCTGCTGCCTTCTGACTCTTCCCCCACCTGCAGTTATGATGGCTGCCTGGTGGGAGGGGTGTGGCTAGGAGCGAGGCTGCTTCTGTCCTGGTGGCAGTGGACAGGATTTAATCACCTTTTGGAACACAATTGTTAAGCTGGAACAGGGGGAGTGCAGGCAGAAGGAGCAAGTATCAATGGTTTTAAACGGCGTCTGTCTGTGCGACTCCACTGACGTGAGGCAGTGAAACGCGTTATCGAGAAGGCCCGGAAAGTGGCTAAGTGCGTTTGACACACGCCAACTCCCTGCCTCCACACTGGATAATTGCATTGTCAACTGTTCAGCGAGGTGGCAGGTGACACTGCAGGCCGATTGATTGTCCCGCATCGCAGCTCCCCAGACTGTCAGCTCCCCAATCGATGGCGTTTACACAAGACACCGTAACTGCATCTGTAACTAATTCCAGTGTAAAACTCCCCGGAAGCTGCTGCCCCTGCCCTCCTGTAGGCGAGCACTGGGCTCTACAAGGCCCCAAGACTGTCCTTTCTCCCCAGGCTCTAGTTTGGTTGGGAGCAGCAGGTGAGGAAATCAGTGGTTCCTTTTTTGTGGTTTCAGGTTCCAGGATGTTACTGCCCCCAGTAAACGGGCATCTCCAGTTTCTCAATCGATTATTTGATCAATTGATTAAATTAACACTGATTTCCCCCCCCCCCCCTCAGTGGTCCAGGAAGAAATGAGTTTATGGGAGAAGGGTCATTTTCATAAGATTTAGACTTAGATGTCATCTGTGTACTTAGCCCTCTCCCACTCTGTTCCAAGCATTCCCTGGAGGGACGGGAACTCCGCCAGGCACTGTTGACCATCAGACTTAGTTTGTCAGCCATTTTGTCCTTTTCATCTGGAGCAGAACCGTAGCAGAGGAGCCTCCCTGGTGATCGGGAGCTGTTCTGGATCATCTTGGAGGTCCTAGGGACCCAGTTGTTTCCTGCACAGCAGCAGCAGGAGCAGCAGCTTGGCTGTTCTTCCCAGAGCTACATGGAAGAGAGGCCAGAGACTTGGAAAGGAGCTGTCTGTGCCATCTTGCCTCTGAGTACTGGCTTGGGATATTCCAGCAGCTGAGAACATAAAATGACTGTGAAGCCTTCCTCTCCAAGATGGAGGAGGGGGGCAAGCTGGCAGGGGTGCTTTCGGCATAAAAACGGCTTTATGGCCGTTTCTTTTTATTATGATTCTGCCAGAAGTCAGCAAGTGACATTTCATTAAGAAAATAAAGTTTAATGTGCTGGGAAGGAGGTTGGAGCAGGTTGGGGCAAGTACCGGAGTGAAATTGGTGGTGGCAGCCTGCTTGGAACACCTGTGGGGTAGGGAGAGGTTCCCCACATCTGTCTCAGCTGGGGGATAGGATCAGTGTCGGAGTAGACTGCTCAGGCCAGAGGCAGGAAGGCCTTTTTTTTTTTTCCTTAGCTAACAAGATGTGCCATGCCCCCTCCCCCCCTTTGAACCAACCCAGTCGGAGGAACAGAAGGTTGCTGCCAGACTGGGGTGAGACTCTTGGTAGTTTTCTCTGGACACTAATCAACCAGGCCTGGCCTTCCTTCTGGTGCAGGGTTCATAAGACTTGGAGCAGTATTGGCAGTATTGAGCCAGTAAGTACTGCTGGGGTGTGCTGTGTGAATGGATGATGCTGGAAGTCAGGCCCAGGAGCCTGGAAGGTTCCAGTCTAGTGAGGACCAGTAGCATACAATAAATACGATCTTAGAGTTGTAAAAGAGCTGGGATGGACATCAAGGAAGGGACAGGTATGTACCTGAGGAAGTTATCACTCAGAGCACCTGGAGAATGGGACCCAATCCTGAAATGTTCATACCAGGCCAGACAGGATGACCTCCAAAAGGTCGAAAGAATATTGGAGGTGAAAGATCATTCATTCCTTTAGCCAAGAGGAAAATACTTCAGGTTCCTGGGCTGCTTCACCTGTTGGGGCTTCCTGGCAGCTTTGGTTTCTCTGTTTAGCCAAGGGAGCCATACTGGGCTCAGAGGTGTACTAAAGAGCTTTTCATTTTCCCCACCCGCAAGACAATGGTAGTCTAGGCTGAGCAGGGAATATGAGACTGCTTGCTGAGCTGCGTGCACTTGGGAGTGGGGGCTGGCAAGGTTTGGCAGGGCTTGTGGGGTGCAGGCTGTAAATGAACCTGATAGCTACATTCTGATTGATGGCGGAGTTTGTCTCCCAAACTGTCAGAGGGTTTATAGAGGTGCCACTCACCCTCGGGGTGGGAATTGCTTGTCAGGATACCTGGCTGTGAATAGGAGACAGAGCTGTAACTTGGTGTTTTCTCAGCTTAATGGCTCTGCTGCTGACCTGCCTGCTGCCTCAAGTGTGTCAGTCCCTCTGGGGATGTGCCAAATGAGGACTGTCAGGAAAGGTAGATCCCAGGCACTGACTAGCCTCTGGGTGGATGGATGGGATCTCAGACCTTAGACTGAAGGGGTAGGAGGGATGAGTCGGGAAGCGGGTACTGCTTGAAAGCGCATCCTGATGAATGGTCGGCCTGAGTGAAGTCAGTAGCCCTGTTGTCTGTCTGCACACACAGTGAGAGTGGAGAGTGGAGACTCCACCGACCAGGCTGGGAGCCTAGACTTGTGCATGCAGTGGGAGCCTCTGGTGCTTCTGGAGTCAGACTGTATGGTTAAGTGGGATGAGGCAGGAAGCAGACATTTCTGAGATCGCTGGGCAGAGCTCTAAGCTTCTTCCTCGATGCAAAAGATTCCTTTGCTGGTCCTTTGGGCAGAGTTCTTCATTTTCTTTTGTCCCTGGCAGAGCTGCTGATCTGGCTAGTAAGATGTCACCTAAGATCCACTAGGACAAAGATGTGGGGACAGCTCTTTGGTCTCTGACCTTGGCCTGTCAGGAAGTGTAGTTCTGGAGTCAGACCACCTGGCATATGAAATGGGCTTGGTGAAGCCTTGGTAGCTCACCTTTACACTAGCCAAGAGTCTGCCTTTGGTTGGGCCAAATGTCCCCTAGGGATCAGCAGACTGTCTGGCCCTCAGCCTGCCCTGGCCAGCCTAGCTGTCTTCGTGACTGCTCTGAGAGGCAGGTGTGCATGCCGATCCTCCCTTGTCTGTCCCTTTCTAATCCCTTTCTAACTACACTTGTCCAGGAATCTGAGCTGTGTGAGGTGGAGATGAATAATTAATGTCAGGCGCTTCAGACACCAAATATTTGAACAGCTGCCTGGTGTTTTTGCTGGCAAAGGACCTAGTGGTCCAAATCAGGATGTTGGCTAGGGGGTCCTACTCTGTGACTCTGACTGGCTTTAGCCAGCCTTTTCTCCTCTGATGGACCTCAGGCTGGACAGTGAGATAGAGAAAGTCTCAGGTCCTATTCGGGAGTGACCTTTTGGACTTGAGTTTCTCTACCCTCTTTCTGCTCTTCTGGAACTGGAAAACAGGTGTATAGGAGGCTGGTTATAGCCCTCTAAGGACCTGACCTAGTGTATGATTGTGCCAGTTTATAAACAGAAACAACCTGGAGCAGTGTGCAGTATGCTAAAAGGTGAGGGAATTGAACAGAAATAGAGTCAGAAATATCTGAGGGTTGCTAGATGGTGGTGGTACACGCTTTTAATCCCACCACTTGGGAGGCAGACTAGTAGATCTCTGAGTTCAAGGCCAGCCTGGTCTGCATAGTGAGTTCGAAGACAGCCAGGGCTGTTATACAGAGAAACCCTGTCTCAAAAAAAAAAAACACGAAAAGAAAAGAAAAAGAAAGACCTAAATCCTACCTAGAAGCAGCAGCCGGGGCACCCTTAGCCTAGTTCATGGCCTCTTGCCCTTCTTACACTCTGCTTCCCACAGGCTCTGGCTTCGTCATGTGCAGTGGCAGAGAGAACCCCGACAGTGATGCTGACCTGGATGTGGATGGAGATGACACTCTGGAGTATGGGAAACCGCAGTATCCTTGGGGTACAGTGGGGCAAGCCACCAATACCAAAAGTAGCTGGTGCCTCTAAAACTTGATCATGCTCCTGGAGCTAGTCTCAGCTTTGGGGGGCAGGGGCACTCCCGAGATTCAGAGCCCTGAGGCTTACCGCAATCTTGGATCTACTGTCCTTGACCACCATGCCAGATACACAGAGGCCGATGTCATCCCTTGCACAGGAGAAGAGCCTGGTGAAGCCAAGGAGAGAGAGGCACTCCGGGGCGCAGTCCTAAAGCAAGTGTGGGCAAAGGCGTGGACAGTGTCTGTGGAGGGATCTCTGCAGGCAGGGCTCAGCTGTCCTGACTTTGTTCTTTCCCCTTCCTTCCTCTAGTGGTGGTCCCCCCAGCACCCGCATCACACCTGAGTTCTCTAAATGGGCCAGCGATGGTAAGTCCTGACCCAGATTGGCAGGATTGAGGTTGGGAGAGGACATCTTTAGATGGTGGTGACTGTCTGAATCCCAAGCCCTCGATTGTGCTGCTCACCTGGCCAGAGTGTAAGTTGAACTTTTGTCCCTACAGAGATGCCATCCACCAGCAATGGTGAAAGCAGCAAGCAGGAGGCCATGCAGAAGACCTGCAAGAACAGCGACATTGAGAAGTAAGTGTGGTTGGCTGAGAGAGTGGCCCTTTGCTAGCAGAAGGTCTGCTGCCAGAGCTTCTGGCCCTCTGGGTATAGCTCAGTCCTGTTGCCCTGGGCACACAGCCGGCAGTGGAGCCCAGCTGGTGCTAAGCGTGACTCTGTGAATTGATCACTGGGCCATGGCCCTGGGAGCCTTGGTGGAGAGAGGAGCAGTTCTTCCCTCCCCGCTGTAGCTGCCCCCACCCGTGGAATGTGATGTATGGCCACCCAGCCCAGCCAGTGCACTTGATTCATCTCCAGTTTCTGTTTCTTAATCGGGAGCTAAATTGGTTTCATTTTTCTTGTCCCGGGTGGCGCTTGCAGCAGGTTTTAGGCAGGAGCATTGGGTCTCATCACTTCCAGTAGGAATTTTTGGCCAGAGTTCTCCAGCAGGGGAAAAGGAGACCCTTTGTTACTTTACCCGGGGCTGCTGGACAGCGCCACAGGATTTGCTATCAGCTGGCCATCCTGCTGCCTTTTTAGAAGCTGAGAAAGGCCAATACTGGCCTCAGGAGGTGCTATTGTCCAGTCCGGCTGCCTGGCGTGACTGCCATTGGTCATTGCTTATCTCCCTGCACCTACCCCTCCCTCCAGCTGGAGGCTAGGTTGCCTGGGGTTAAAAGGTATCCTCTTCATTCTAGGGCCAGTGTTCCATCTTGCCTCCTGCCAGAAGAGTGGCTTGCAGGCCAGTGCAGGGCTGGGTCGGTGGCCTGGGTCACCTCCCATTTGTTTCCCTCCATTTTGTGTTGTCATAAATTCATTCCAGCCCGTTGTGCTTGATCAGTTTATCTCGGCCGGGGCCGCAAGTGCTGCTGGCATGATGTATGGGCCGCAGCGCAGGGCCCGGCTGCCCATGAATCACCGCAGCTGCTCCGTGTCAGCGCCGGAGCGGGCCATACGGATTCGGTGTAACCAGCTTAGGGAGGGGGGGTGACGTATGGATGTTTATTTAATAATTCTCTCCTACTCCAGCTGAGCGGGGCGGGCGGGGCTGTAAGGGGCGCCTACCCTCGTCTGGAGGGGCTGCTCATAAATCAGAAAGACAAGATCATTAATCAAGGATGGCGCCCAAGGGGGAGGTAGGGGCCAGAGCCAGTGGCCATCCATGAAGGTGCTACCCACCCAAGGCTGGGGGAAGTCAGCATTTCTGTCCCACCTGTGTGAGCACAGACTCCAGTAGGTGGGGCACTCTAGGACAAGGTGGAGACTGATTGCTGCTACCCAGAGGTCTCCATTGGGTCTAGATCCACCGGGATTGATGCTCTTCGGTCCCCACGACATCCTAGTTCACAAAGTACAGGTTCCAGCCCGAGGTCCATTTTATATCCAGGGAAGGGGAAGAGCCCATCCATGTTGAGAATTCACTAACAGTCCAGCTAGGGGTGGCACAGAGAGCATTGAGCAAATGCCAGAGAAGAAGCTAGCGGTGTAGGTGCTAAGGAGGGAGAAGTGGGTGAAGACTTCCCAGAGTCTGAGATGGAACAAGGGGCTCCAGCGAACCTACCAGCACTAAAAGGAGCTGGCAAAAGCTTTTTCACTGTCTCTGGGGGAGTGGGGTGGATAATTATGGGCCCATCACGCCAGCCACTAGGGAGTCACATTCTGTATTCTGCTGATATCCTAAAAAAATTAGAGCTTGAAATTTATTGTACATTAAATGTTACTCCTACCAGCTAGCTGGGCATGGTAGTACATTCCTGTAATCTCAACACTCCAAAGGCTGAGAAAAGAGGATTATGGGTTTGAGGCTAGCCTTAACTATATAGAGTAAATTTGAAGTTAGCCTGAGGTATGTAATGAGACACCATCTCAAAAACATAAAACAATAAACATGTTCCCATGACCGTCCCTATATTTCCTTCTGACCATTGTGTCCAGTAGTCACAGACCACCTGTAAGTCGTAGTGTGGTATTTGCTCTGCCCATGACCTTGGACCATACAGCCCGAAGAAGGCGGTGCTTCTTGCCTTCGTACATGACACTGACTGATGTTCCAGAGGAACCGGGTTCAATTCCCAGGTAGTCCAGAGTCCAATCTCGCTGGAGACTAAATAAATAAAAGGAGGAAGGGACCATGTGACTCCTCTCCTCTCCTCCTTCGGGCCTTATAGCCAAGGTCATGGGCAGAGCAAATACATTCCATTAAGTTCTGCAGTTTTGTGAACACATTGTCCCCATGCTAGCCGAATGTCCCCCTCACTCCAGAGTACTGTCCATTCCCACACCATTACTGTGGTCCACCTGAAGCCTCCACTACCTGATGGAGTCCAGTCCTGATGGAACGCATCTTTTAAACCCCCTGTTCTGTCATACCGCACCCCTTCCCCAGCCTGCTCGTGACTTAACCAGTTCCTGCTGTTGGCTGGAGAAGGCTCCTTTCACTTTTGACCTGCTTGGTCTTCTTTGTTTCTACCACCTTGGCCTGGGGGACTCCTCTCCTTGTAAGCAGGATGGCCTTGGTCTGCCACAGCCTGGGCAGGCTACCTGGTTTCCTCACGTGTGAAATGAACATCTTCTCACAGAGGTTTAGGAGGTATAAATAATTACCAGTTCCTCGGTAAAAATACCTGGCAGTTAATAAGTACTTAATAAACTTTAGCTGTTTTGTTCAGTATTGTCATTCCCTGAGGCATATTCCCGTTATCGTTTCTTCTGCTCTAGGAAGCATTTCTCTCCTTAGAGTGTTCCTTGGTACTGTTGCTTTTCAGAGGGGTCAGAGGGGCAGGTGGAGGGAGGTCTTTGAGATTACCCTAGCTATTCCTTCTTCTCTGTGCTGCTGGTTTTGTGTTTCAGGAATTGAGTCACAGGCTTGAGACTCCCTAGAAGAGTTAGGTCCCACATCTCTCTTTCCCCCCGAGGTTGGACCGGCAAATGTTTTCTCATGCTTACATGCCCCAAGTAGGGCTTACCCACTAGTAAACAGTCACTGGGAGATGTTTTCAGCAAGCAAGCCTTCGCCTTCAGGGAACTCGGGCTTGCCGGGGAGATGACCCCTTTGCTGTGAAGGGTTCAGTACAGAACCTTGGGAGAGCCTCTGGGAGCAGCCTGAGTGATAAGGCAGGGCCAGTGCTTCCCAGAGAAGGAGCCCGAGAGAACAGTACAGAGACGGGGGAGCGGGGAGACTTTCTGTGAATATCATAAGGATGTGGCACGTGACTGAGGAGAGATGCAGCTAATGCTGACGGAAACCCTGAAATGCTGGAATACAAATGGCTGGACTGGCCTGTAGAATGGAAGTTCTGCCAGGTGCTGGCAGAAGGGGCCAGAGGAGGATTACAGCAGAGAAGCGTTGGTTTGGGTTAGTAAAATGATCCTTAGAAACCTGAAGGAGGAGGGGCTGAGGTATGTCTCAGCTGCTGGGATGTGAGAAGGTCTGGCTATAATCTGCACTCTAGAGGGGCAGGAAGTACCCTTTTAATATGCCCTAATGAAACTTCATATTTTGAATGTTAATTTAAGAAAGAGATGGGGGTTGGAGAGATGGCCCAGCAATTAAGAGTTCTGGCTACTCTACCAGAGGACTCAGGTTCAGTTCCTACATGGCAGTTCACAACCATCTGTACCTCCAGTTTCAGGGGATCTGATGCCCTCTTCCAGCCTCCACAGGCGCAACACCCATGCACATAAAATGAAAATTTTTTCCTTTTTTTCAAGACAGGGTTTCTCTGTGTAGCCCTGGTTGTCCTGTAACTCACTGTGTAGACCAGGCTGGCCTCAAACTCAGAGATCCAACTGCCTCTGCCTCCCTGAGTGCTGGGGTTAAAGGTGTGTGCCACCATACCTGGCCAAAAAAATTAATAAAAATTTTTAATAAATTTGAAGATTTAGTTTTAAATTTTCAAGATTATCCTTAGTTATATAGAAAGCTTAAGGCTAGCCAGGGCTACATGAGACTGTTTGTTTTGTTTTGAGACAAGATCTGTGTAGCCCGGCTAGCCTAGAACTCCCTTTGTAGACCAGGCTGGCCTCAAACTCGCGGAGGTCTGCCCGCTGCCCACTTCTGCCTCCTAAGTGGTGGGATTAAGGTGCGCACCAGCATATCCGGGGTGAGTCGTCCTTTGTTTTTTGTTTTGTTTTTAAACATAAGGGCCACAGCATAGTGGTGTGTGGTGAGAGTGGGGAAGAGCGGGGATCGCAGAGAAGCTAGGAAGAGGTGACAGCCTTTGAGAGCTGCGGGTTTTTGAAGAGTAAGGGTGATGACTGCCAAGGCCCTGGCTTAGCCATTCGTCAGGCAGACATGCAGGAGTACTAAGTTCAGCTCTGCAGGGAGTAGCTGGCCGGTAGAGATGTTGAGAAGAGGTTCCTGTGTGAGTCTGGGCCGAGGGCACCACCTTTATCCCACTGTCCATTGTCTCTACAGAATCACCGAAGACTCGGCTGTAACTACGTTTGAGGCCCTGAAGGCTCGCGTCAGGGAGCTGGAACGGCAGCTATCTCGGGGGGACCGATACAAATGCCTCATCTGCATGGTGAGTGGGAAGGAATCAAGGCATGCTCTTGGTCCAGTGGCCTGTGGGTTGGGGAGGGTCTCGGCTGCATTGGGCACTCAGAGGGTGAGCTTGCTTCAGTGACTCCTTCTCTGCCACCTCCTCCCTAGGACTCCTACTCGATGCCCCTAACGTCCATCCAGTGTTGGCATGTGCACTGTGAAGAGTGCTGGCTGCGGACTCTGGTGAGGTGGCACAAAACGGAGGAGTGGGTGGGCAGCTGTTAGAGGCACTGTCCAGATGTTCACATCTGGGCCTGCACCTGTTTGGGGGAGTTAAGGAAGAACCTGAGTCAGGGATTCAGCCGCCAGGTTGAATACCTTGTCTGCACTCTCACTTCGGGCTCATTCAGGTCTCCTCCATGGACTCACTTCACACTCCTTCCCACCCCGAGGCGGCCCCGTGTCACGTATATTGCTGAGACCCCAGATCAGAAAGAGGCTGGTGGTGGGTAAGCCAGACCAGGGCCTCTGCCCCTCCCCCTCCCATTACTAAGCTCCTTCTGCTCCTGCCCTGTTCTTAGCTCAGGAGCAGCCATTAAAATGTCGCCCGGAGACAGCAATAAAAGGCCCGGACGTGGGCTCTGTGTCCTGATCAAAGGCCGCGTGTAATCTCGTTAGGGCCGAGGCAGCCACAGCTGGACCCAGCCTTGTTCTCATTACCAGGGCTCCTGCTGCGGGGCTGGCCAGGCGGTTTGATCCTGGCGTCTCCCCAACACAGGAGCATGTCTGCCTGCTCAGAGGCAGCCCGTGCCTCCCTAGGCTGGCTGACAAGAATGAGGTCCCAGCACACACTGGTGCAGACATGGCTGCAGGCCCAGTGCTCCTGTGCACAAACACAGGTCTCCTGTGTCTAACCGAGTCCTCCCCTTTCTTCTCTCCTCAGGGTGCCAAGAAGCTCTGCCCTCAGTGCAACACCATCACAGCTCCTGGAGACCTGCGGAGGATCTACTTGTGAGCTAGCATCCTGGCAGGCCTTGCCTCGAGCAGCCCCACCTGCCCCAGCCTCTGTGACAGTGAAGCCCTCTCCCTTTGTACATAATTGCACACAGGTTCCCCGTGTACATACATGCACATACACACCCAAACACACCTATAGGACTCTGGAGCCAGAGTGGAGCAGCCCTTCCTGCTTGCCCCTTCTGAACTTGAGGACCATGCCTCTCTTGGCTGTTTCCAGTGTGGGGCAGGAAGGTAGGGGTGGGGCGTAGCGGGGCAAGGCTCCTGAGATCCATCCCCTGGACTGACTGACAGACATGCAAACACCAGACTGAAGCACATGTAATATAGACTGTGTATGTTTACAATGTTGTGTATAAATGGGACACTTTGCCCTCCACCGCCTCCCCTTTGGTTGTATGATTTTTTTTTAATGACTCTTGGAAGCAGTGACCCCTTCAGGGCTGGCTGGGGGCTCGGCCCATCCATCTCTTAAGGTGCCTGCCTTTCCCTCTCCCATGGCGTCCCTTCCCTTTCCCTTTCCATGTGCTCGGTGTTCAGTGGTGTATATTTCTTCTCCCAGACATGGGCCATGTGCCCCAAGGGATATGATCCTCTCCTTAGTCTTAGCTCATGGGGCTCATTTTGAGGAGCTAGGGGGTAGGGTGGACAGTGGGACCGAGCAGAAACAGAGGCTGCAGTCAGGCTGGCGGAGGGTGCCTGGCTGCCTGCCTGCTGTTGAGAGCAACTCCCGGGAGTAGAATAGTGCTCCCGGGGAAGTGCTGTCTCCCTTGCCCTCCCGTGGGCCCTGTGGTGTGATGCTGTGTCTGTATATTCTATACAAAGGTACTTGTCCTTTCCCTTTGTAAACTACATTTGACATGGATTAAACCAGTATAAACCAGCTGCCGTCTGTGTGTGAAAGGGGCTGATGGGAAGGTGGTGACTGAGGCCCTTAGGAGGGTCATTCTGTGCAGCTTTACGCTGGGGTGTGAAACCATGCAGGGATGGTGGGGGCACCCTGGAGCATCCCAGCAGGTGTGGGGGGTGGGGCTGGGGATCTGGCCTCCCAGCTATTGATAGGCAGGGGCTCTAGGTTAATTCCTTATCGATGGAGCATCGTCAGCTCATTAATCACAAAAGAGGTCAGAGCTTGGGGTACAGAGCGGGGATAGACGCTCTAGTCCCCAACTTGGGGCAGAAGCAGCTACAGACGAGGGAAATGGGCCTGGGTCTCTGGCCCCTTTCGGTCACCTGGGTCACCTGCTGAGCTCCCCGTGCCCTGTAGCCTGGTATAATTCCTGCCCAGATCCGTGTAAAGAGCTGCCAGGACTGCCGATGGGGCTCCTTGGTAGTCGGCTCTGCTGTCCCCCACCGCCAGTGAAGAACTGGCCACCTTCCAGGCAGGCGTTCAGAGGTATAGGTGAGCCCTTACCATAGGAATGTCTTGAGGAAAAGATGGTTGCTCAGACTCGAAGGCCAGGATCCAAACTCCTTGACACGTTTTCACAGTGAGAGCTACCTCCCACCTCCTCAAATCCTTCCTTGCCTTAGATTCCCACTTCTGGGGTGCCCACAATATTATACAAATCAGGTCCTGTTGGCAGCTCCTGCCGCCCTTTGCACCCAGCAAAGAAGAGAAGACCACCTTGTTGGAACCCAGCAAAGGCCCTTCATGGCCCTCATGCTCTGTGCTTGGTGGCACCAAATATCCTGAGCAGAGCTGCTAGGGCATGAAATCAAGACTGCATGGCTTCCACTGTGAAGTGAAGCGGCAGCCTTGATGGTGCCCGGGAAAAGGTAACCTGCTTCAGTGGTCCGTTCTGGGCAGCCAGATCACATCCACTCTCCCCTTCCCTGCCTTGGACTCAGTGGGTCCTTGGCAGCTGCCTACCCCACCCCGGGAGCCAGGTACTCCAATAGGGAGGGCACATAGAACATAGTGCAGGCGGTCACCAAAGCATGCCCTAAGCTGTCTCATGGCACAGGCAACACTGCCACCTGTTGGCCATGGCTAGGAATGCACCCACATCTCCAAGGAATCAGAAAAGTAGCCGAGAACCAGAGGTTTGATGGCCTGCAAATATAGTTGGCTGCTGGAGACTTAGGGTCCATCGCTCAGAGAATATTAGGAGTCTCCTCCCACCCACAGATTTCAAACTTTGCCAAACTTTGAAAGTCCTTCTCTGAAACCCAAGTCCCTTGATCACAGAGAGTTCATTCAATCTATAAATATTTATTGAATACCTAACTTAACTATGTACCAGAATTGTGCAGCCATGACTTGTAGCATAGAAGATGGTACAGCTTATGGCCCAGCCATCCTCCCTGCGGGAGGGTACTCAATGGGAGCATCTTTTAGGAAACGGTGTTATTTTAGCCTGAATCCCGAACCCTGGTTCTGGCCTCCTATATACAGCCTATTGAGTATAGTGGCCTTTCTGCTCTCCACATAGTCTTCCTCTTAAATACATAGCCATCAAGTTCCTCTGTTGTTCGAATCTTAAATGGCCTTATAATAATAAAAAAAAAAAACCCGGGTCCAAATGTTGGGGGGAAAGCTGAAAGATCAGAGAAACAGAGCAAGCCACAGCCAACCTCACCTCACCAATCCTGTTTCCACGAATCCTCAGACTGAAAACCTCTGAGTCCTCACCTGAAAGGCCTCAGCCAAAAAAAGCCTTTAGTTCCTGTCTCCTCACGACTTATATACCTTTCTCCACCCAGACATCACTCCCTGGGATTAAAGGCATGTGTGCTTCCCGGTACTGGGATTAAAGGTATGTGCCATCACTGCCTGGCTCTGTTTTCTCTCCTAGACTGAGTCAGGGGCCTTGAACTCACAGAGATCCAGATGGCTCTCTGCCTCCTGAGTGCTAGGATTAAAGGTGTGTGCTACCACTGCCTGACCTCTATGTCTAATCTAGTGGCTGGCTCTGTCCTCTAATCCTCAGGCAAGCTTTATTAGGGTACACAATATATCACTACATTTCTCCTTTTTATTTTTGTCTAAAATAATAAAAGGTTATAACTAATATAAGACAAACTATAGACAATAAGTATATATAATACATACAGTCAAGAATTACATTAACAATGTGCAGTCCATTAACATTTGACAGATTCAGAGAAAATACTCCATTATTTATCCTATTTTGGTGAGTCCAAAATGTTGTACCTAATTCACATTCTATCCTAACTTTTTTTTTTCTGAGACAGAGTTTCTCTGTGTAGCTTTGGAGCCTGTCTTGGAACTCACTTTGTAGACCAGGCTGGCCTTGAACTCCGAGATTCACCTGGCTCTGCCTCCCGAGTGCTGGGATTAAAGGCATGTACCACCAACAACCAGCTCTATCCTAACTTGTATTACCAACCAAAAACTATCTTTTGATGTCTTTCAAGCTTACACACTTTACACCTCTTTAGTGAGTTTCTTTTCTGAATTTGTTAATAAGGAAAACTATAATTATCTAATCTTCAACTCCCTCAGAGACCCAAGAAGGAAATAATATCACCTAAGTAAGCGGGAAGTGCAAACAAGTGACTTCCAAAAAATGTGAGAAATGACAGAAACAGCTGGCTGCCTGGACAGTCACCCAAGGTTCCTCTGCAATGTTAAGGCATCCATCTTCGGCCTACTGGCCTAGATTATCTGATAGACTTATCTGTGAAGCAGGATGTTCTGAAGGGCCTTCCTACCTTATCTTGGCAAGGTTCGACAGTCCTTTCTTTTTGTCCTGCTTGTCCATTTGGACAGTAGCATACTGTCAGCAGTTGAGGGAAGGACACTTTCTTGTGCAGTGGTTAACTTGCCACAAAGATAGTAAACTCCATATGGAGTTTCTTTGATGCCCATCATCTTCTCTTAAGTAGATTGGTATTTCAAGGAGCAGACATGTCTCATGGTCATAAAAAAAGAATCTATGTTATTAAAACATCTTAAATGCCATATTCTGTAGCTCTCTGAAGTGTTTGAAGATGACATATCTATCTAATATATATCTGCTAAATAGTTGGTAATAACTTTCAAGGACTGGAAAATTGCATTACATTGTTAAATGAGCTGTATAGGTACAATACCTTGAACAAGATTAGAAACGTATGTACAGTGTGTTCTAACAAAAATAATCTCAAATTTGTATCAACATACAAAATTTGTATACAATATACAAAAATCTAATCCAATGTAAAATATTTAAAACTAGTAGCTGTTTTTAAATGTAGATTTAATAATCTACCAATTTATCTTATCATATCCATATTCTTTTTTCTTTTCAGAGTAGATTCAATAATCTGCTCTTTATCTATCATTTTTATATCTTTTTTTTCAGAGTAGATTCAATAATCTACCTCTTATCTATAGCCTTTTTGTTTCTTTTTACTTTTTCTTTTTTTCAGATAAGAACCCTGAGTCTAATTCCCTTTGTTTGGATTTTTTCATGACCATTATCAATTAACAACTTGTAACCAACCATCCTAAACAATGACAATTATTCATAACCCATTGAATAACCAAAAACCACCCGCTCCACCTCTTGGGGATGTGGGCGTCATGTACTTAAAATTACTTTCTGCTGATTGGGGGTGCTGTTAATCTTATGGGGACACAAAGAAAATTTAGGATTATGATCAAGTCCTGATTGGAGTAGTTTACAAGGTTGTATCGTCTCAGCTAGCCATCTCAATATTGTCCTGAGCAGTTTGTAGTCTAAAGCTGATCTTTGGGTGGTGTTTGTCAACTTAATGGCATTATCGTGGTCCTGATGGAATTGTTGTTGTGGGGCCCCATCATCTTTTTGGAGACTTCAAAGTCACTGTTAGGCATAGTCATGGTTCACTGCAGAAAACTGATAGAGACTCAAGCCCGAAATCATGTACAGGAAGCTAGATGAAGCCTTTTTTCTAGAATTAGTACTGTATATGACCGTTAATATCATGACAGAAGTTTAAAATATACACATATTAATCTTTTTTTTTTTTTTTTTGGTTTTTCGAGACAGAGTTTCTCTGTGTAGCTTTGCGCCTTTCCTGGAACTCACTTGGTAGCCCAGGCTGGCCTCGAACTCACAGAGATCCGCCTGGCTCTGCCTCCCGAGTGCTGGGATTAAAGGCGTGCGCCACCACCACCCGGCCACATATTAATCTTATAAATGTTGATTAAAATTCATACCTTAAGAAAAGTTTTAAAGAGTTAAAATAAAACCAAAGGATCATGAGATTAAAAGCAATAGGATAGTCCCTTAATTTTGGTTTTTCTTCTGTCCCATATGAGGTCTGACATGATACAGAGATTCTGCATTTTCTTTTAACAAGCATGCTTGGGTTTAGAGAAGTAGAGAGCCACATTCCAACTCCAAAGCCAGCTTTAATTTTTAATTAAACTGGGACTACATAAAGACCATTTGTATTATGTGTCTGTAGATAACAGCAGAAACAAACATTTAGGAAGACTTATTAAATTTTATCCTGGTGGAGATGTGATATACCAATAGGCCAATTTACTCTTTTTCTTGGGACATTTTTTTCTGGATGATTTGTCCTTTTATTTCAGATGTCTCATTTGTTCAGTGTTCTTCAGATTCCTTAGCCTTCATTCTCCTGAAAGATAAAAACAAAACCCTTCCCCAACCCTAACTTTGGGGAGTATCTCTTTTGGCAAGTTATATCAGATCTAATGAAAAGCATTTGTTAGTGGTATAAGTTAGTTTAAATTGGATGGTCATGTTGTTTGATGAACTATCACCTCTTCTAAGTAAGAGGTCTCTCTTCAAATCAAACCTTTATCAATTTTGATGGTATCCATAGCTTTTCTTCTCCCGTGGAAACAAAAACAAAACCTCATCCCCAATGTAACACATATTCTGGTTTCCATTCTGAGGTCGGCACATCTTTAAAGTATACAGGCTGATTTAATTCTGTAGTTTTTTTCTGTCATCCAATGTCTCTCTGCAGCTGTTGTTCCTTTCTCATTAGCATTGAGAAAATTCAAAGTTAATAAAGCATTATGTAATCTATTTCTTGGGGTTTTTGTTACCCCTTTCTGTTTATTTAGCAGATCCTTTAGAGTTCAATTTGATCTTTCTATGACTGCTTGGCCTGTGGAATTGTGTGGTATACCTGTAATGTGCTTTATATTGTAATAAGCAAAAAACTGTTTCATTTTACCAGAGACATATGCTGGAGCATTGTCAGTTTTAATTTATACAGGTATACCCATGATGGCCATAACTTCTAGCAAATGCATGATTACAGAATCAGTCTTTTTGGAACTCAGAGCAGTTGCCCATTGAAATTCTGAATAAGTATCAATGGTATGGTGTACATATTTCAATTTTCCAAATTCTACAAAATGAAACACATCCGTCTGCCAGATTTCATTTCTCCGAGTACCCTTTGGGTTACATCCTGCTGGCAGTGGAGTTTGATTGTATAAAGAACAACTAGGACATTTCCTCATAAATTCCTTGGCTTGTTGCCAGGTTATGGAAAAGTCCTTTTTAAAACCCCTATTATTGACATGATGTTTTTAATGAAATTCTGAGGCCTCCAGCACATTTCCTATCAATAGTTGATCGATCTCATTATTACCTTGTGCTAGAGGGCCTGGCAGACCCATATGGGATCAGATGTAAGTTATATATAAGGGATGGTTCATATTCCTGATTATTTCTTGTAACTGAATAAATAATGAAGTTAATTCTGACTCATCAGGGATAAATTCAGCAGTTTCAATGTGTAATACCACTCTTTCAGCATACTGAGAGTCAGTAACTATGTTGAGAGTTTCCAAAAAATCCATTAATACCATCAGAATGGCATATAATTCTGATTTTTGGACAGAATTATAAGGACTTTGAACCACTCTACTTACATTTTCTGATTTGTAACCTGCCTTTCCTTTTTGGTTTGCATCTGTATAATGTAGGGACTCCAGATATTGGTGTTTCCCATACAATGTGAGTCAGGATCCAGTTAGCTCTCTTTATAAGCTGAATTCTATTGCTTTTGGGATATTTGTTGTTAATCTCTCCCAAAAAATTACTGCAAGCTTTTTGCCAAGGTTCACTTTCTGCCCATAATTTGTAAATTCATCATTAGTTAAAGGCACTACAATTTCTGCTGGATGGCTGGGGGGTGGCGGCGGCGGCAGCCGCAGCGCACGCCTTTAATCCCAGCACTCGGGAGGCAGAGCCAGGCAGATCTCTGTGAGTTCGAGGCCAGCCTGGGCTACAGAGTGAGTTCCAGGAAAGGTGCAAAGCTACACAGAGAAACCCTGTCTCAAAAAACCAAAAAAAAAAAAAAAAAAAAAAAAAAAAAAAAAAAAAAAAAAAAAAAAGAAATATCCAAAACAATATAATATCTTCCCTCTGCATTGAAATTCCTGTAGGAGAATGCTTAGAGGGTAAAATAACCAAAATGCAATCAGGCTTTGGATCCAAACAATCCACATGTGCATTCTGTATTTTCTTTTCCACTAAAGCCATTTCTCTCTCAGCTTCAGCTGATAATTCTCTTGGACTATTTAAGTCCTTGTCAACCTCTAAGGTTTTGAACAAATTACTCAGGTCATCATTTTTTACCCCAATAGTGGTCCATAGATTGGAAATGTCTCCTAATAATCTTTGAAAGTCATTAAGAGTCCATAATTGATCTCTCCTAATTTGCACCTTTTGAAGTCTAATTTTTTGTAGAACTATTTTATATCCTAAATAATTAAATAGAACTTCCTCTTTGTATCTTTTCAGGAGCAATTTGTAATCCCAAACAAGGCAAAATTTTATTTCTTCAAACATTCTTTCTAAAGTATCTATATTTGAATCAGCTAGTAAAATGTCATCCATGTAATGGTAAACTGTAGATTAAGGAAATTGTTTATGTATTACTTCCAATGGCTGTCATACAAAATATTGGCACAGGGTTGGACTACTTAACATTCCCTGTGGGAGAACCTTCCATTGATATCTCTTAACAGGCTAAGAATTATTATAAGTAGGCACCATGAAGGCAAATTTTTTTCTGTTTTCTTCTTGTAAGGGTACTGAGAAGAAACAGTCTTTTAAATCAATAACTGTAAGAGGCCATCCTTTAGGTAACAGAGTAGGCAAAGGAATTCCAGACTGTAGAGAGCCCATTGGCTGAATTACCTTTTTAATAGCTCTTAGGTCTGTTACCATTCTCCATTTACCAGATTTCTTTTTAATAACAAATACAGGAGAATTCCAAAGGCTGGTTGATTCTTCAATATGCTGAGCATTTAACTGTTCTTGTACCAGCTGTTCTAAGGCCTGCAGTTTCTCTGTTGTTAAAGGCCATTGCTGAACCCATACAGGCTTGTCTGTTAACCATTTTAAAGGTAGGGCTGTTGGTGTCTTTGAAAGATCAGTAGCTGTTGTGTCCTGTTCTTGTACAATCTGGATGGTTGGTGACTGTTCTTTATATATCTTTATATCTTCTAACATTTTTCTCAGAAGCATATTCTAGTTTGTTTCTGAGATTGGAGGAATGTTAATCTGGGTATTCCATTGTTGTAACAAATTATGGCTCCACAGATTCATAGCTATATTAGCCACATATGGCTTTAATTTTCCTCTCTGTCCTTCTGGCCGTATACATTCAACCCATCTCATGCTCTGTTTCACTTGAGATAATGTTCCAATCCCTAAAAGCTGAACATTTACCTCCTGAAGAGTCAATTTGGAAGCCAAGATTCTGGTGCAATTATTGTTACATCTGCACCTGTGTCTACAAAACCTTCAATGAGAACATCATTTATTCCTATTTTTAATTTTGGTCTTTGTTCATTTATAGAAGTTTGCCAAAAAATTCGCTTTATGGTTTCTCCCGAATTTTTTGTTCTCTCTTCTATAACTGTTCTATCATCCAGAGCAGTATGGTTTTTTACAATAGGCATTAAGTTCTTTAATTGCTCTGGGAAGGAGTTTCTTCCAGGGTGACAGGAAAGGACTGAACCGAATTTGTCTTGGGAGCCTGTAAGAGGCCCCTCAGGTAGCACCCCAACAGCAAAGGCAAAGAATTACCTTGTCTGTCTCTTGTTGCTCTACATTCGTTAGTCCAATGTTTACCTTTGCCATACCTTCTGCATAATCCAGAAGGGAGGGACATTCTGTTGGAATTATTCCTTGAAAAAATTTTGTTTCTAGGACCACCCTGTTTACAATCCCTTTTTAGGTGACCTTGTTTACTGCAATTGAAACACCTGACATTACTATTTTTCTTCAAACCTCTGGAAAACACCTCTCCTATCCAAGCATCATCATGGTCATGAGATTCAAAATTAATTATATCTCAGATCCATTCCTCCAATGGTGCTGATCTTGCCTTTAAAGGCCTAATTACCCTTTTGCATTGTGCATTAGCATTTTCAAAAGCCAGAGATTCAATTATTATCTGTCTAGCTTCTGAATTTGGTATCATTCTATTTACTGCTGAAATCAGTCTTTGTAAGAAATCAGTGAAGGTTTCTTTTGTGCCCTGTATAACCTTAGTAAATGACTCAATTTTCTTTCCTACTTCTTCATTTCTGTCCCAAGCATTCAAAGCTGCCATGCAGCATAAAGTTAGGGTGTGGTCATCATATAAAGATTGTCTTTGTATATCAGCATAATCACCTTCTCCAAGAAGTTGATCTTGGGAAATTTCAAGACCTCTAGCCCTACTCCATTGTTCAATGGTCTTAGCCTCATCTTTCCAACCAAGTCTTCCATTGTAATTGTGGACCAGCCTCTAAGATGGCTGTAACCAAATCTCTCCAGTCTTGAGGGATAAGTCTATTACAAGTTTAACATCAGCTTCAAGGAAGATGAGTGGATGCCATATGAGACTATTGCTTCTTTGAATCTTTTCAAATTTAACATTTGCACAGGAGACAGTCAGCTCTTACACAGCCTTGAGGATATTTCTCACTCAGTAGTTCCTGTAAGGTTACTGGATAGATTAAGACTGCTGTTTGAAAGCCTTAGGCTGTTTCTCTGTAACCTTATAATGCAATGTTGAGATAAGTTCTCCTTTAAATTCTTCTGTCTGGGTCTGAATATATCTATGATCTGTTTTAACAAGTTTTTCTAAAACTTTTATCTTGGCACTCATATTAACCAACTTTCTAATGATAAAAAATGATCAAATAATATTTATAATTGACATTACATCTATTCCATCAACATTAATTATCCTCTCATTTAATTGTTCCATTTTCAGACCATTTAATGTATAATCAAACAGACACTAAATGCCTTCCATTGTAAAAAATGTTTCCCATTTTTTAATATGGGAAAAATTTTAACTAACTCCTCCCTTTAAGAAATCTTAATTCACTCACCAAATCTTCTGACAACGATTCAGATAATAGTGTGGCAGCAGCCTGAGGACAGGGCCCAGAGAAAGCCAAAGGGAAGAAACTAGAGAGCCTGCTGTTTGTACAGGCGAGCGTGTGAAAGCAGCTAATTCCAGTGTGTTTGGAGCCTGAGCCTGGGGAGTTTGCTGCAGAGAGGCTGCAACAGAAACTTAGCCAGTAAGGGGAGGGACTCTTGCCCAGGTAGGGTGGAGATTCCGGTCACCTGTAGCTCCGGCCTGAGCCACAGGCAAGTGGCTCTTTTCGTGAATTCGTGCCCCAAAAGTTGGATGCCAGATGTAACACAAATTGCTAAAAGGTCTTATTAATAAAAAATCCAGTACCAGATGTTGGGGTGAAAGCTGAAAGATCAGAGAAACAGAGCAAACCACAACCAACCTCACCTTGCCAATTCCTCAGCCAATCCTGTTTCCAGGATTTCTCAGACTGAAAACCTGAGTCCTCACCCAAAAGGCCTCAGCCAAAAAGAGCCTTTAATTCCGGTCTCCTCAGACTTATATACCTTTTTCCACCCAGATATCACTTCCTGGGATTAAAGGTGTGTGTGCTTTCCCAGTACTGGGATTAAAGGTGTGTGCCACCACTGCCTGGCTCTGTTTTCTCTCCCAGACTGAGTCAATCTCATGTAGTCCAGGGTGGCCTTGAACTCACAGAGATCCAGACGGCTCTCTGCCTCCTCCTGAGTGCTAGGATTAAAGGAGTGTGCCACCACTGCCTGACCTCTATGTCTAATCTAGTGGCTGCCTCTGTCCTCTAATCCTCAGGCAAGCTTTATTAGGGTACACAATGTATCACCACATTCCTCATATTCAATGGCTCCCTAACAAAGTGTGTGGCACCAAGCAGGCCCCAAATACCCAAATCTTGAGACCTCATATGTGTCTGTTTCAGATTCCCTCTCTGAGTGACAGGCCAGGTGGGGACAGTGCTTAATGTGGAGCTTTGTCCTTCCAGAGGGAGACCACAGCCCTGCTCCCCAGCTTCTCTCCTTCCATTCAGGAACTCAAAATTCAAGCCAGGAATGGTGGCATATGCCTGCAATCCCAGTACATGGGAGGTGGAGACAGGAAGATCAGGAGTTCAAAGTCATCCTCAGCTATATAATGAGACTGAGGCAGCCTGGGCTACATCACACACACACACACACACACACACACACACACACACACACACACACACACACCTAAACTCAATTCTGGGAACAAGTATAAAGCTTCAGTTATCCAAGATGACAAAGTTCTAGATCATGCAAAGTACCTTAGAACTGGGGATCTGCTAGACAAGCGGTACGCACCGGGACTGTGCTCCCACAGTCAACAACCGGTAACTGACCACACATCTGGAATTTTGTTGAGAGGTCCCATGTGAAGGGTTCTTAGCACAGTCTGGGTGTGTGTTTGTGTGTGTGCAGCTACACTGTGCAAATGCATGTGGAGGCCGAGGTCCACCTAGGGTGTAATTCCTCAGGTACCACTCACCTTGCTTTTTGAGACAGGTCCTCTCACTGGCCTGGGGCTCAACGGTAACGTAGGCTAGTTGCCAGTAAGCCTCCGGGCACCTGGCTATCCCCACCTCCCCAGATTTTAAGTGTGTGCCACCATGCCTGGCTTTTTTTTTAAAAATGTGAGTTCTGGGTTTGAACTCACGATTATACAACCAGCACTTTACCAACTGAACTAGCTCCTCAGCCACCACTTTTTTTTTTTTTTTTCAAAACAACTCTGGGGTTTAGCCTCAAGCCATTCACCCAACACACACACTGTTAATCTTTTATAGCCCAAACACCATAAGAACATTGTACTTGTCCAAATAACTGCAAGGCTGCTCCACAGAAACTTGCCCTGGCACCCCCACCCCAGGATCTGTGGGAGCAGCCATGGCAGCAGTCCCCCAGGACAGATCTAAGTTGAAGGGATGTTCCCGGCGTTTATTTCTGGAGCAGAACCTCAGCCCTGGACACAGTTATGCATGAAGTCAACACACAGACTTGTATAGTAAGTAGGATAGTCACGGAGGTGGCTGACATGCGCAGACGACACAAAGTCCACCGAGCGCACCAGGACCTGGTGAGCCAGGCGTGCCTCTACCATGCGCTCCACATCCCTGGCTGAGACCACCCGATCAGCTCTGGAGTAGAGGTAGAGCTCAGGCCAGTGGGAGCCTGAGTCCTGCAGCCTGTCATAGAAGTGGGTGTGGAAGAGGGCAGTGAACGGAGCCAGCAGGAAGTGGAACAGTACTACCACCAGGGCAAAGGCCACCACGAGCAACAGGCGCAGCACAGCGGGCCGGCGCTCCAGGATGGTTGCCAGGGCCCTCAGGGCCCCTACCAGGTTGCTATCACCGGGACCACTGTCAAAGATGGTGCCCACGACATGCAGGTGGCCGAAGCGCTGATGGGTCTGTAGGAGCTCTAGCACGTAGCGATAGAGCATGACGCCAGCGTTGCTGAAGACATGGAAGAGCAGAGGTTCCCGCTCAATCTCGTAGTCAAAGAGGAGCTCGAGCAGCTTCTGGGCCATCACACGAAGTGAGGGGATGCCCAAGGACTCAGAGAAGAAGACCATGTGCCAGGGGGCCGTGTATCGGATCACAATGCAGCCCTGGAGAGACGAGAGAGCCCAGGTCAGTCCCAGGGACACGGTGGGGTGGTGAGTGCAGGTTAGTCAAAGGAGCCCAGGAGCTCTCATTTCCACAGCTGTGTCGCAGCCAGCTCACCAGCTGCAGCACAGGAACATTCAAAGCCTGCTGTCTTGTTATTGGGGGTGGGGTTATTTGTTTTCATTTTTGTGTTGTTTTGTTTTTCGAGACAGGGTTTCTCTGTGTAGCCCTGGCTATACTGGAACTCGCTCTGTAGACCAGGCTGGCCTCGAACTCACAGAAGATCTCCCTGCCTCTGCCTCCCAAATGCTGGGATTAAAGGTGTGCTCAAGGCCTGTTTTTGAACATGCTGCTGCATGCTGTTCATGCCTCCTCATCTGGGATGGTATTTGAAGCCTGGAGCTGACAGCATGTTTTGGAGGCATCTGATCCAACCAGAAGAAAATCTCTTCCCTCTGGTTCCCTCTGTCCTCCTGACCAACTCTTCCCCAGACCTTGCAAAGCCTTGGGACTTGGATACACGGGCGTTGCAGCTACTTTGCAACCCCCTGAGACAGAGGGGACAGCATGCAGGCCCCAGTCTTAACCACCAGAGGGCGCTTCTGAGCCAGAGCCAGCTCTGCATGGCAGTCCTATCCCCTTCCCTGCTACAGCGCCCTGTAAACAAGAGTCTACACTGTCTGGTTTGGGGGTCTGACCTTTAGTTATATCTGGTTCCTGGACTTAGGATCATTCCTCACACTCACCTTCAAATTCCAAACCAGAAAGAGAGGGAAGCGGGGAGGGAGAGGAAGAGAGAGGGAGAGGGAGAGGGAGGGAGGGAGGGAGGTAGAAACAAAACAATGAAAGAAATTCCAAATCCAGAAGACACTGTCGCTCTTAAATCCAAAAATCTAGGCCCAAGCTCACTTTCAGCTCCCATACCCTTCCTGTGTGTGTCAAGTGTACCTTTAACCCTCTGGACAGGTCCCCGTGAAGGCCAGTTGGAGAAGGCATCAGACGCTACCCTGTCTAGGCCTTAATCCCTCTTATTAATTTGTTCTAGAGACAAGGAGCCTCTCTGTCAGGGACATCTGAGTGGGCAGGCTCTGGGGTCAGACAGGTCCGTGCTTAATTCTTGGCTCCGCCATTTACTAACCATCTGGGCAAAGAGTAATTTACTTCCTCTTTCTCTGTCTGTGTTCCCATCTATAATTGTGATGACACCCACCTCAAAAGGTTATGGTAGAAGTTAAATAAAAAAAAATGCATCTCAAGAGACAAAGATGGTACCTGGCACAAAGTGAATCCTCACAGTAATAACATGGAGAGAAGTGTATGGGCAGAGTTCTCTGACGACAGCCAAACAGGAAAGGCCATGGTCACCAGCCACAGACGCCTGAGCTTCCAGCCATGGAGGCACTAAAAACTCTGAAGGGGGTTGCTGAAGGCCACCCACACTCCCAAATGGTTATGCCTGATAGAGGCTTTGAGCCCCCATTGGTCCCCCCTCCCCCACAGCAGATGGGACAATACACTCTGACTATATATATATATATATATATATATATATATATATATATATATATATAGTCCCTTACAGCCCAGTCTTCAGTAGGCCAAAGTAAGGGCCTTTTTAAATCACAAGGAAGAATATAGAGTTAAGGAACAAAAGAATTAACTGCAGTGTGTGACCCTGTATTGGACTCCGGGGTTGGACAAATCAGCTGCAGAAGATGCTTTGGGAACATGCTACTTGGGTCTCCAGACACACTGGAAAAGGCATGCAATGAAAACTTACTAACAGGACAAGATGGAGTCTAAAAAGAGCAGGCTACACACAGTAACTAACTAGAACCTACGCATACAAAAGGTGTACAGAGAAAACCTAGAAGGACGCAGCCCTTACAGGGTAAGCCGAGGCAGTCTCTAGATGGCAGAATAAAGTGGCGTTGTTTTCTTTCAAATAAAAAAATGGAGTTTTAGACTGGAAAACTCTTTCTTCACAGCCATCTTCTCTTCACCAGGGGTAAAGGCAGGCCTTCCCCTCTGAGGCTGTCCCTACCACCTGAGCTCCTGTCTTCCCTGGGACCTTCCACCCCCCCACTTTCTTCCTCATGCCTTCTGCCTCAGAATACACACGTAACAGCCTCACTCTGCAAAAGGCAGCCTCCTGAACGTCTATGGACGGGCATGCCCTCTGGAGTTTTCTTGGCCATCCACTGCCCTTTCCCTGTGGAAGTCTCTTCATTAAGTCTGGGCTCCTCATTGCTTCCCTGAACGAGCGTTGCTATCTCCTCACACTCCTGGTGTCTCATCACCCTAGAACCTATGAATTCTCTTTAATGTTCCTGTCTCAAAAACACAACTCTACCCAGAAAATGCCCCAGCCTGGACCCTGGCATGACCCTGTGCCTCCTTATCTTACTCCTGATCTACGGGTAACCTACCATTCTTCTTCCCGGAGCTCCGCAATCCATCACGGGGCCCCAGCTCCTCTGCACCCGAGTCATTGAGACCCCTCTACTTCTGGTGTCCAGCGTTTCCAACCCTCCCTCCCCACACTCTGCAGCGAACGGCTTGCTTGCTTGCTTGCTTTCCCTCTCTTTTTTAATGTGTGGTTTTTTGAAGCAAGGTTTCTCTGTGTAACCCTGGCTGTCCTGGAACGGCTCTGTAGACTGGGTTGGACTTAGAGATTCGCCTGCCTCTGCCTCCTGAGTGCTGGGCTTAAAGGTGTGCGCCATTGCCTCCCGGCTTCAATGGGCTTTCTTAGTGGCAAACCCAGCTTTATAGTGCATCAATTCTCTGAGGACAGGGCTCTGGTGTCGCCTCTAAACACATACACTTTGTCTCCTTATTTGTACCCTCTGCTGAAGGCTGCTTTGAGGAGATCTGACTAAACATGTAAAAGGGGGGTTTCCACACTGTACTCAGGCCCTCCTGGGACTTTGTCAGTTACCACAACCTCCATATCCAAATTTTAGAGCGGCCTAAGAAGTGTGACTCTTCTCCGAGAAACCCTGTGATCCTGGGAATGGAAAGGGAAGGTGCTGTCAGTCCTGAGCTCACCTGGTCAGAAAGGGAGAAGGTCCTAGAAAACTATGTATGCCTGGTGTACCCTGTCCTGGCTCCTGCCATCCAAAGAGGCACGGTCCAGGATGTCGGGCATGGGCTTACTTCACAACCAGGGGACACATCAAGGCCTCGGGGGAAGAAGAAGCAGGTCAGGGGACTGAAGCAGCCACAGGAGGGCATGGTATAAGCCTGCCAAAGTCCCAGGAGTCCACTGTCTTCCCCACAGGCCTTTGGCACGGCTCTAGGGCTACCATACAGCTGCTCAACCTTTGCTCCAGCCCAAAGGTGAAGCAGCCAGGCCAGGCTTCCAGTTCCCCACAAAGCAGCCAAGAGTAGCGGAGGCCCTCAGCCGGGGCAAGCACTTGCACACAGTACTC
>CABHPQ010134840.1:0-14490 GCA_902168405.1 Peromyscus aztecus
AGGAAAAGAAAACTGATAACTGTTGCTGCCCCTGCCTCTTCCAGGTATCACAGAAGCCAGGACTCATTCTGAAGTTCAGCTTTGTGACACCAATGCGGATTTTCCATCTTGCCATGGGACACCTTCTAAATATGTGGCTGGATGTGACTTCCCCAAAGTGTTATGCAGTGAACATGTCGTAGATTCTAAATACAGAAGGGCTTTTTCTAATTACATACCCAGGAAAATGTGTTCTTTTCCCCATGCGATTGTATTATACTGAGCTTGGCTGTGTGTCAGTAGATTTTAGTAGCAGGGACTCAGGGCCACTCCAGCTACAGGGTTCTGACAGCTACAGACTGATTAATACAGGGACGCTCGTTTGGATGGTGCCAACTTATTTCTCTTAACAAGGAGAATTTGCTTTCCAACAGAAAACACGAGACATTGTCTTTGCCTGGAAGATACTGAGTGCGCTCACCCAGTTTTGTGTCGTCTTTGACTATTAAACTTTTATGGAGTGACTATTCACTCAGTCATCTCTCTCCTCCACTAAACATGAGCTCCCCGAGGGCACAGAGGGTATCATTTGTCTTTATAGCCCTGATGGTAAAGGATGCATCCGAGGTGATCCATAAATGGTGGTTAATGATCTATCATACGATGCAACTCCACGGTCTGCAAAGATAAGTGGTGTTTTGGAAAAAGATACCCTGGAAGGAAGGCTGTGTGTGTCCAGAAATAAGATTTGTTCTGAGTCTTTGCCTTGCTCACAGTTTTTGCTCCAGGGAAAGAGTAACAAAGATTTAACTGAAACCTCATTTCTCAACAAAAATATAAAAACCCAGAAAACAGACTTAGGATTTGGAGCAACGAGGCAACGTTCTCATAATCCAGTGACACGGTCTGGCTGTCTTACCACCCCGAAGGTAATTATTTTTGCAGTTTAGGATACACACTGCATTAGCTTGCTCCGGTTCCTCTATACATCCAATTCTCACACTTCCCTCTGCCGCCGCCTGAGCACGGCACGGCGAGAGGTCACCGCAGCGACAGCAAGTATTCTGGTCCTGCTGATGGAAGGGAGAAATTAATTTGAAAGCAGGACATTAAGCACTTCCTGTCTAAAATTTTAAATAGATCCTGAGGGAAAAATAGGAGTCATTTTTCTTTTACCTACTGGGCTGTGTCTCCTTCGAACCCTCCTTTGCCTAAAAGACGGCACGCATTTTCTTGCTTTCACCTTCGTTCTCAAGCATTCTTTCCCATCTGAAGAGAAGCACAGATCTCCAAATCTTGCTGGTTTTCCTCTGCTGCAATAGCAACAACTTGTGTGGCATCCAAGTTCTCATTTTTTTTTTTTTTTTTTTTGAGACAGGGTTTCTCTGTTAGCATTAGAGCCTTTCCTGGAACTCACTTTTGTAGACCAGGTTGGCCTCGAACTCACAGAGATCCGCCTGGCTCTGCCTCCCGAGTGCTGGCGCCACCACCGCCCAGCCCAAGTCCTCATTTTCACTGTAGGGAAAGGAGAGAAATTGGGCTAATCTCTCTTCTGGCTCTGTCTGAAACAGTTTTGGTACTTCCTTGACCTGGGCCTTAGAGTGGTAGTCATTACGGCTTTACGGTTTTGCAAATTCGGCTTTCCACAGGTTGGTGCCTCTTTCACACACCTGTGACAGCCACAGTCCCCAGCTCCCCTGAGAGCAGTCTGCCCTAATTGCAGGACAGAGGGACTCCATGTCAGGGAGATATCGAACATCCACCAAACAGGTTCCAAACGGTCAGATCTCCCTGGTTTCAGATACTGCCTGTAGCTCAGAGACTGTGGAAAGTTACCGTTTTAGCCCTGTGGTTTTTCCCGTCTATAAAATGGGACTGATGATATCTGCCCTGCTGAGTTGTTCTGGAATCAAGTCATGTAATATGATACTTAGCAGAAAGTGTCTGGGAACCAGTAGGTGTTTCATGAAGAGAGAGTGAACCCCACTCTTGATAAGACTTCTCCCTCTTCCTCTAGTCACGGCAGCTGAAAGATGAAGAGGAGGCTGGGGACAGTGTGTTTGTTGGGGTACGATGCCCACTTTATATCTCTTCTGCTTAGTTATTTTAAAATATATTTGTAGCATGAATCTTAGAGAGTCTTATTAATAAAATCAAACCTGAGCCAGGTATTTGGGTGAACTAGAAGATCAGAGAACCAGAACAAGCCACAGCTACCTCACCTGGCCAACTTCTCAGCTGATCTTGCTTCCTCAGACTGGAGGCCTCTGAGTCCTCATCCAGAATGGGTCTCAGCTGAATTGCTGCTCAAAAGCCTGAATGCTTAACCAGGCCAAATGCCTAACCATCCAAATGCCTCTAGTTTCTGGTCCTCACGCCTTATATACCTTTCTGCTTTCTACCACCACTCCCTGGGATTGAAGGCTCGCTTTCTGGGATTAAAGGCATGAGTCACCATACTTGGCTGTATCCTTGAACATATGGATTTCTGCCTCTGGAATGCTAGGATTAAAGGCGTGTGCTACCACAGCCTATCCTCATGATTAATATTGTGGCTGCTCTGTCTCTGACCCCAGATAAGTTTATTAAGGTACACAATATTTTGGCGAACACAATACCACCACATATATTTTGTTGGGTATACTTGAGATTTACAACCTGATATTACGGGATGCACACAGAAAAAAACGGCTACTGTAGTAAAGCAGATTAAACCCACAATTCTCACATGGTTACCATGTTATTGGAGACAAGAGAAGCTCAAACTGCTTATTTAGTAAACATCTCACTATATTGTCTAGCTTCTATACCCTGGTGGTATAGGGGCTCTGAAAAATCTCCAACAGAGTGAATGAGGGTGAAGGTCACAGCAGTAAGAGCTGACCTAGAAATGACCACTTAATCTAGCTATTAAAAGCATAAGGAATCTGCCTCTATTCTTATCACTTACACTTGGATGATGCCCCCCAAACACATAAAACTGCTAATTCCAAGCTTGAGAAGTCTGTTTCTGTGGTCTTGTATTCTTAGCTAAAAACCATGGGTGATACATGGGAAGCTGGGAAAGTTCTCAGGATCCAAAGGTTTACAGCAGTGTTGATTCTCAAACTGATGGCACTTCCTCGACCAGTCCCACACTGTGTTTGCTCAGTCTCCCTAGTGATCCTCTCTCCCAGGCTCATGGCCCTTCGTGTGGAATGGACCTATCCACAGAGTCATTTAGACATGACACGCTTCTCTCTCTTAAAACAACCGTCATCTAGTGAAAGACCCAAGATCAACACAAGCCAAGTCTGAAGAAATGCTCCCCACTGCACAGACATCCAGGATCATGAGGGCTAGGCAGCACATTCGGTCCGCCATTACCAAGGTGGGTAAAATGTGCAGAGGAAATGCCTTTGGCCACGGGGCCAGTTCGGTCATTTGTGTTCACTGTGTCTAGCCGTATTTCCTAAATGCTGAACATATTGTTCTGGCTGTTTATATTCTTGGCTCCCAGCACAGTTGTGCATTCCCCAGCATCAAGAGGAGAAGAAGCACAGCAGCAGCTTTCCCTCCCTAACAGGCCCATAAAGCCACGACCAGTTTATTCTCAGATAGCCAAGGTACTCGTTAAAGTGCAAGGCCAGTTGCAAACTCACATAACTTGGAGTTAAACGTGTCGCAACACATTCTTAAGGAGAGAGTTCCTTTGACGCAGAGTCTCCATATTGGTCAAAACTACTGTAGGCCAAAGGCTAACTTCAGCGTCTTGGCAGCAGAAACTGAAACCTAAAAAGCGTAAGGTAAAGGCTAAGCCAGTGAGCCCACCGATTGCTGCAGCTTCCTTCCCTACTCCTTGGTCTGAGCAGATGCTGTCCCAACACCGAAGGCTTTAGGCAACATTGGATACACAAAGGCCAGGCAGAAAAGCAAAGGATGCCTCTGCTCCCAGAGGGGGATGCCCAAGTCTGTTTGGTAACAGCTCCTAGAGGGTGTTGGGGAGGTTTAAATAGAATCTGTCTCTATGCACTGCATGTTTTTAGCTCAGTTTGAGGTGTTCAAAACTCAGATAGGCACAAACGCTAAGGGGTTGCTTCTGGGCCGAACATGGTAGTGTATGCCTTTACTCCCAGTACTCAGGAGGCATAGGCAAGTGAATCTCTGTGAGTGTGAGGCCAGCCTGGTCTACAGAGTAAGTCCAGGCCAGCCAGGGCTACATAGTGAGACCCTGTCTCAAAAAAAAAAACACCAAAAAACCCAAAAAACAATAACAAAATCAAACAGAGCTGGGAGGTGGTGGTGCACGCCTTTAATCCCAGCACTCAGGAGGCAGAGGCAGGTGGATCTCTGTGAGTTCGAGGCCAGCCAGGGCTACCAAGTGAGCTCCAGGAAAGGCGCAAAGCTACACAGAGAAACCCTGTCTCGAAAAAAACCAAAAAAAAAAAAAATCAAACAGAAGGTCTATTAGGAAAGATCCATTTGGAGTTGGAGGGAGGAAAGGGGGTGGACATGATCTTATTTCATTGTATACATAAATGATATTCTCAAAGACTAGATTTTGTCTTAAGTAGGTCCAAGGTCAATTGTCATAGGAATGCAATAGACCTCCCAAAGCCTCCAAATAACTCGACCATCTAAGTAGCTGAGCATGCATTATGCAGATCGCCTCGTTAAATACCTTCATTCCGAGGCAGCTCTGAAATGCAAAGACCAGTAGACAGGAATCCTACCGGGCACGAGGTCTGAGTTAAGGATCAGAAGACAAACAGAGGGACCACAGACAGAGCACCACAAGGAAAAGATGCTCTGGGCATAAGCCTGACAACCTGAGTTCAATCCCTGAACTCACATAATGGTGGAAGGAGATAACTGACTCCACGGGCACACCATGGCACATGTGTACTCACAATTATACATCACACACACACACACACATACACACACACACACACACACACACACTAATAAATGGAATAAAGATTTTTTTTTTTAAAGAAAAAATGAACTATAGCAGACGGGAAGGCTACATCTCTCCTTTGCCTGTGTGCATGTTCACGGGCACGTGGAGGCCAGAAGACACCTTTGGATGTCATCCTCAGGGAGCTGTCCACCTCCTTTGAGACAAGGTCTTTCATTGTACTGAAACTCCCCAATCAGCCAGCCCCAGTGGTCCTTCTGTGTCCGATTCCCCATTGCCAGGGTTACAAGTCTGAACCACCATGCCCAGCATCTTCACACAGGTTCTGGGGACAGAACTCGGGTCCTTATGCTCGTGAGACTTTACCAGTTGAGCCATCCATCTCCCCAGGCCCAAGATGACATTTTTTGCAAAAGTGGCTGTCCCCTGAGAATGAGTACTTCTCATGTCTCATCTCTATGAGCATCTAGCATACTGGTAACCAAAGCAAATGATACATCCAAGTAGACGCATAGCCTCCCTCTGACCCTGACCCTGACTGACACAAAAAGGAAAAACAGTTGCTCCGTGAGCATGGCCCGCTGATGGAGGGAGAACTATTCCCAGCAAAGGTCTTGAAAGGATTGATGCCTTTGATATAGAGTTTACTTTTGTGCGTGCGTGCGTGTGTGCATGCATGCGTGTGTGTACACTTGCATGAGTTTATATGTATCACATGCATGCAGGAGCACATGGAAGCCAAAGGAGGGCTCCTAATCCCCTGGAACTGGAATTACAGACAGTTTTGAGCCACCACGTGTATGCTGAGGGGCAAGCCTGGGTCCTCCACAAGAGCAGAAAGTAAGATGGAATTTTAATTCATTCCACGTTAATAGCTATAAAAATGATTGCTTGTAAGAATATCCATCACTATTTTGATTTTGGAATGAAAGGAAATGTGGAAACCGTCTCTGTGCTTCTCCAAGAAGAATACCTCATATAACCCATTGATAGGCTAGAGCTGTAATGTACAGAGGAACGGTAGGGAGGATGGAGAGATGGCTCAGTGGTTAAGAGTGCTTGCTTCCAGAGAATTTGTGTTTGCTGCCCAGAACTCACATCAAGCAGTTCACAACTGCCTGGGACTCCTGCTTCGGAGGACCTGACACACTTGTGCATGTATCCACAGATGGATACGCACGATGGAAAAATAAACCTTAGAAAAGAATACTAAGGAAAGAAGTAAATGGCATGTCCTTGGGCGGCAGAGAGCTCAGCTCAAAAGCTGCAAGAGAGACCGAGGAGAGCAGAGAGCTCAGGAGGTAAGAGAGGCCAAAGACAACGTATTGATGAACCACGTAGTAGATAAAAGAGCTGTTTCAGAATATATGTTAAGACCTCCTAACGTTCAATGAACATGATTTGAAAATAAGCAAAACTCTGAACATGCTCCACAGAAGCGACATGGAGGGAAGAACCTATAAATAAAAAGGTGTTCTGCGCGCGTTGCTGGTCCCTGAGGGAGATGCAGATGGAAGCAGCGGCGGAATTCAGCTGCTCTCCTGTCGGAATCGCTGAAATTCAAGACCGAATGACCTCAGTTCTTGGCAGGGACGCTGAGCAGTAAGAATGCTCACTCTCCCATTGCAGCTGGGAATGAACCCTAGTACATCCACACTGGAAGACAACAGTGTCTCACCCCACCACCAGATGCCCAAGTGTTTGCTCAGCCAATCGGAAAGTATCAATCAGTGCAAACAACCCAAGGCAAGTCAATGTAACAATTTTATTTGTAGCTTCCCAAACAAGAAGCTATCAATGAACTGTGCCCCATCCAGACAATGGAATACTATCGGGCAAGCAAGGAATGTATAGTACACAAGCCAGGCAAAAAACATGGATGACTCTGGGATGTCAATTTCTCAGTAAAATTAGCCCATTGGAAAGGGGCTGCATACTCAATGATACTAGTTTTATGAGATTATGAAAAGAAAAAAAAAAAAACCAAAGCACAGAGACATCAAATAGATAAATGGTTACCATGGTCTTGAAGAAAGCCAGTGGTTGGGTGGGTGCAGCTGTGGTGTGTTTGACGGTGGAAGAACTATTCTGCATGACCACGTGACAATAGTTACATGGCGCTATCCATTTATCAACACCCATAGCACTTCACAGCACAGACTGAAATTGAATGCGCATGCGTATAAAAGCTCACTCTTGGGTGTTCAGGGGAAGAATTGAAGACAAGACCAGAAGAATCTATCTGTATTAGAGATGTTCAAAAGTACTTCACGGAGGACAGTGGGGGTGAAAGCGCTAAACTAAATGATGTTAAAAATGAGTCAAACCTGGAGCTAACGCTGCGCATGAGCTCTGTGCGCTCACTGGTAACGTTGATTCCCATGAGACCAGGGCTAACAATTCTGAAACCACTATGTGTGTACGCTAGGAGCGAGCAATTAAGGAAATGGATGGCAGATGGTAAACACTAGGTTTCTTTCACTTTGAGTGGGAGTTTATAGACAGGCGAGGGAAGAGGTCTAGAATGATTCATTTAGGATTTACTGGATTAGAGTTGAGACATCAGCATGAACTCATGTTTAGTTTAATATCAATGCAGATAAATACACAGGAATAAATAATTAGAGATGTGTTTATATACGCCAGTTATTATACACATACATATTTCCTTGCCCTGTTAGCTAAGAGGGCCCAAAATCAAGAGTGTTCATGTAGTAACACGCACTTCCAGGACCCAGGTCTTGATTTCTGATAGTGTTCTTCCATACAAGGAAGGAGCATTCTTTGGATAAATGGTTGGTTGTAGGTGTGGAGCAGGAGAGACGCATGATAAGTGTGGGGAATTCTTAGCGGCAGGAAGAAAGAAAAGTTCACCCTGGAAGCCTGTCAGGAGAACATCAGGTATCACCACCAGCTGAGGAGGTCCCAAAGGCCAGAGCTGAGCAGCTTGAACCAAAACAATCAAACAAACAAACAAACAAAAGGAACAAAATGTGCAATGAAACCCACTGTGCTAAATAAGCATCTTTGAGTCCACGCCAATATAAACAAATATTTCAAGAAATAGGTAGGAGAATGTGTCACACAGGAGACACATTGTTCACAATAAAGAATGCCATATTAGTTATGTAGTTGCCCATATTTCGGGGAATGGAACATTCCTACCCCTTAAATGTGGGCTCCACATGGGACTTCCTTCGAAAGAGCACAATAGAGAGACAGAAAAAGAAACTTCATCGTGGAGACACTGGACAGGCATTATCTCAGCAAGATGCTGGGTTGACGTCACGGTGATGTGAGTTGATCGTTCCTCTTCTGCTGTTATGGAAGTTGGAGGCCAGCCTGAGCTACGGAGTGAGACTCTGTCTCAAAAGCCAAACTAAAAGCCATGAGGCAAAACAGACCTTTCCTCTTTACCAGTTAGTTACTTCAGGTTTTTTGTTACAGTGGTAGAATGCAGACCAGTACATCTTTGTTCAAAAAAACAATTGTTTCTCTATCTCTTAATCCTTAGTGCTATCAAAGAACCCAGTGGGAAGAAAATTATCAATCAAAAAGTGCTTTTTGTGTTTTATTGAAATACCATAAGATGGGTCCATGCTGTGTGCCCAGAAAATTATGTTCAGGATTTTGAAATATTAAATTGAATTCTTCTTTTTGCACTTATGTCAGGGAAGTCTTCTGTGACAACACTGGCATTACAGATAGAAGCAGCACCTCCAGCTCTGGGCCGTGGTTTCAGGGGCTCCAGCCCTTAAAGGAAAGGGGAAGGGGAAAAGGGCACGGTATTCCACAGTCCTCTATGAAGACATGCCCTATGCGCCTCTTGCTCCAAGGCCTTCCATTAACCCTAGTCTCTAAAACAGGCCACGCCTCCAAACACACCACCCTGGGGATCGAACCTGTAACATTCAACATCCAAACTCTAGCATTAGAGTCTGACAGATGATCAGGAAAGCCTTACGTCACCTTCCAGAGAAATTTAATTTCCCTTCTTAATCTACTCCCTTCCGTCATTCTAACAGCTGTGTGACTCAAGATGTTTAAACCTCTAGAGAAGCTTGTCTCAGGTTCCAAGAAGGTGCTGTCAGAAGTCCCTGGTGTTCAGCTCCCAGCACACCTGCCGAGTCTCTCACACTGTGGAGGAGAGGACAATGGTCAAGAGCTGGTGATGTCATCACCACATTCTGTGGTGAGAAACCATCAGCTACTCTAAACAGAAGTCTATTGTTTCATTCCCTTCACAGCTGTGCTCATTCAGTTTTAAATGATGACATCACTCTTGACTTGATCTTAGGTAGAATAGGCCACCCACGCTTTCAATGGATCATTTCATTTGTTCATTTTCTCCTTTTGTAAATGTACGTTGAAGGCTGACCACTTACCAGTCACTGTGTTGGTAGCTGAGGAATATGAAGCATGAACAGCATTTAACTAGCCTTCGTCTCTAAGGGGATCTTAGGAAAAATGCTTACATGATATAATAAATGCTGTAATATTCAATAAAAGCAAAGCAAAAATACGCATTTGTGGCAATGAGAGATTGCATTCATGCAGAAGAGCGTAGTAGGGGTGTGTGCAAAAACAATAGGTCAGTATTGGGGATCCACTTAATAACTGGCCTGTGTGCTGTGGGTAGAGTTTGTGCTTTCTTTGTGTCTCTGTTTGGAGGACTGTCACCTACAATAATGCTACTGCCTACTCTGACACACATTACTCTTCCCACAGACAGTTAAACTGAGCGCGAGAGCAGAAACTGCGCATGCCCAGTTTATCCCTTTTCTTCTCTTTTATAGGAACCTATGCATGTGATGCTTACATTCAATTCTTTTCTTCTGCTGTGTAAGAAGAAATCCTTAATGTGTCTTTTTGTAACTTATTTTATCAGTAAACAATTGGATCATTGCCTCTTGTGTTTATAACAGAAGAAGAGGAAGAGAGATGCTAAAATGAGCTCATAAGGTCTAGGGAGATGATTCAGCATATACAAGCACTTCCTATACAACCATGAGGACTGCAGTTCAGATCCACCTCCCAGGTGGATACCCCGGGAGAAAGCTTGATAGCTAGACTAGCCGAATTGTCGAGGCTTGGGCTCAAGTGAGAGATCAGACTCAATAGGGTAGAGAGAGATTGAGGGAGGCATCAATCTCTGGTCTCCACACATATGAATATACATGCATGCACACACACACATATCACACACATGCACACACACACACACATTGCACACACGCACACACATATGCACACACACAGGCAAAAAATAATAAAATAAAGAAGCTCATAAAGTGTGATAACAGACTCTGGACATTCTGAGAAACAAGAAATAAGGGTGATCAAGAACAGACCAAACAAGGGGAGATTTGATCCTCGAGAAAGGACCCCAGAATATAAAATCCACCCTTAGTTTTCCCGCTGGGAAACTCAGCCCCAATGAGCTGTAAGTCATTCTGTACTCTTATTACACAAGTCTCCATGTAGAGGCTGATGTTGCTATCGTGGTTAAAATCGAGGGATGAAAGCCCAGAGAGAAGAGAGCTGGGAAGGGTTCCCTTGAAAGGTGCATACAAACTGCTTACACCTTAGCTGACTGTTGAGCTATGCTTACGAGAGGTGGGACTCCAGGTAACTCAGCAGCAGAAATCTAGACACCCAGAACAAAAGAGATCTAAGATTGTATTTTACCCCCTGTGAATCAAAAATATATATGAGTATTAAGTATTTTATCCTAGGATTGAGGGGAAACGAATATGATTCAAGATTCATTTAACTCTTAACTGGGACAAAACTTAACACATTGTAGAGGAATATGACAAAATTCATATTTCAACCACCACATTCAATATATAAAGAAATACTAAGTACGTAAATCAACAACAGCAACAAAAAAATGTGGTTTACAGCCAAAAGAAAATTAGGTAAAAGAAAAAAAATCCATGTCTGGTATGCAGACATTGTAATTAGATAACATAATTTAAAATGTGAAACATCTGCTGAGGGAAATATATAAAAATTAATGAAACAGGTGAAAAGAGTGATTTCAGAAAGGTATGGAAAACATAAAGGTGTCAAAAGAAACTCTAGAATGGAATAAAACACAGTATTTTATACTTAAAAAATAGTTTTAATTAGCGTTATGGTAGACATGAACTCCAAGACAATCCAATAAAAATGACTTAGTCTGAAACAGAGTGAAAAAAATCCTGCAAAACAATGAAAAGTCTTCAGTGACTATGGGGTGGTATCACACTGTCTAAAATCTGTGTGTGTGTGTGTGTGTCTGGTGTGTGTATGTGTAGTATGTATGTATGTGGTGTCTGTGTGTGTGTCTGCGTCTGTGGTATGTGTGTATGTGGTGTGTGTGTGTCTGTGTGTGTGTGTCTGGTGTGTGTGTGTGTGTGTGTGTAGTATGTATGTATGTGGTATCTGTGTGTGTGTGTGTGTGATTTATTGGGGAGGGAGGGGGCTGTGGGTGTGAGCACATTCATTCATGGGAGGGTCAGAAGACAACTTTGAGGAGTCAGTTCTCTACTTGCACCTTGTTTGAGGCTGGGGTTTTCTCTTGCTTCTGCCTCATCACGTGCTCCAGGCTGACTAGCCCGTGGACTTCTGGGTGATTCTCCTACATCCACCTCCCACCCTGTCATAGGACCATTGAGACTACAGACTGACACCACCACATCGGGCTTTACTCTGACGTGGGTTCTGGGGATCAAACTAAGGCTATCAGGAGCACACAGAAAGCTGCTGTACACATGAGGCCATCTTACTACCCTCCCCAATCGTGTGTCAGGGAGGGAGGGAGGGAGGGAGGGAGGGAGCTGAAATAGAAGTGGCCACATGTCCCCATTCCTAACTCAGAAGCAATCCCCAATTGATAACCACTTGAAAATGAAAATTTGGTTTTCTCCAAGGAAGTCTCACTGAGAAACAATCTACTCTTAAGGGCAGGCTGCACGCCCAGCAACAGATGGACAGCACAAAACAAAGTCAACGCCATCTTTGGAGCTTCCTTGTCTCATAATACCATGTTAGGACTTCTCCTTTTTTTAAAAACAAAACAAAACAAAAAACAACCTTATTTTAATTTTATCTTATTTATACATTTTCAATTTCTTTCTTTTTACTCTACAGGTCCTTTGAGTATACATTATGGCTCACCACTTAGTGTGTTCATGGGCCTGTGCATGAGTGGGTCTCTGTGTTTGTATCTGTTCCTTGTGCCTTTTCTCGGGCTCTCTCCTTCCGCTTCTTTATTTTGTCCTATTCCAATGTGTTAGTTTTGTTTTGTCTTATTATATCTTATTTTATTATTAGCCCTTAGAAACCTGTCTGTTTTCCAATGAGAGACAGAAAACAGATGGATTCGGATAAGAGGGGAGGTGGAGAGGAACTGGGACGGGTAGAGGGAAGGGAGACCATAATTAGGATGTAATGTGAGAGGAAAAACCCTATTTTCAATAAAAGAAAAGTCAAAAAAAAAAAAAGATAATACCACAAAAACCAGAGACAGTTCAAGGAAGAAAACCTGACTGTAAGTGTGAGGTTTAAATGATACATGACGTTCAGAGGAGCAAAGGTCAAAAAAACATCCAATTTTATCAGGAAATAACGGAAGGCAAGAACAGTTCTCTTTCAAATTCCTTCTCAGGGAAACATCCGCCAAAAGGTTTACATTTTCATCTCAAAGGTATGAACCTTCGTTTAAACATTTTCAGGGCCGGGAAGACGGCACATGGTAAAATGATCCCACACAACCAACACCCACGTGACAGGTGTGGTGCCGTACTGGGAATCCCTGAGCTGGAGAGGCAGCCACAGCGAGCTCCACGTGGTTGGTGCTGGTCAGTCCGTCTTGCTCTCTTAAATGGTTCCTGAGGAACAACACCTGAGGCTGATCTCTGGCCTCCACACACCCATGCATATGTGTGATGGGCACTAAACACATCTATGTGCCCACATACATACAAACACCTACGCATCCCCACACACTCTCTCTTACGATATGTGTGTACATGTGTGTTTAAGACATTTTCTTAAGCAAGAAAGATATTTCCCACAAACAAATCAGCATTTTAGTTGTACAGTGTTTTTTTTCCTTTTCCAGCATTTTATCGGGAGATAGATTCAAGGTCACTGCGGCATAAATCTAATCCACAATCAAAGAGGATGAGACTATACTTTGAGTCAACCTACATGTTAAATTATGTATCTTGGCACATTGAATCATGGCAAGTGAGTATTCTTTTCTATCAAGATACTTGCAGGAATACAGTCAAAGACAGACATGATGCTAGACAATTTAAATTAAAAAAACATTTCTTCTTCCTTGCCAAAGATGCATAGCAGAAGCCCCACACTGTCAGTATGGAAAATGCTTTTGGCTATCCACTGAACTCACTGTAGTATTTGAAGCAATATATGTGACCAAGGTTAGTAAGAATTAGTTTCTTTCTGGTGTGAGATCTAAATTTGTCCTGCTCATTCTTTGCTTATGTTAAAACACACACACACATACACACACACACACACACACACACACACACACACACTAGCATACATATCTTTAGTTTTATAATTTTATGTATCTACAGAAATAAATTTACATATGGCCACCACCCCCACCACTCCGCCCAACTTAGTGTTAGGTTTAATAGTTGTTTTCGAAGTTAATTTAACAAATAACATTTTTATTTTTTTTAAACTCTTTTTTTTATTTTATTTATTTATTATGTATACAGGAGAGGGTGCCAGATCTCATTACAAATGGTTGTGAGGCACCATGTGGGTGCTGGGAATTGAACTCAGGACCTCTGGAAGAGCAGTCAGTGCTCTTAACCTCTGAGCCATCTCTCCAGCCCAAATAACATTTTTAAATGCGGAAGGAAGATAGACTAATTGTTTCTGAGATAGGAGCTCACTCTGTGGCCCGGGCCATGCTGCCACTCACTGCCATGCCCAGATGAAATTTTGATTCTTCAGAAAGGAATGAGGATGTAAAAACAGTAAAAACATAGGTAAAAATGAAGGACTATGTTTCTTTCTTTTCTTAAAAGCATTAGAGTCTATTATATGTTCAAAGAAAAAATAGCATATTTTGAGATTTATAATATTTTAGGAGTATAGAAACAATATACAGAGATTATAAATAGATTAATAGTTGAGAATCACTGCAAATTATTTGAACAGAGAAATGGGCAGCAGAATGAGATTAAGCCTCCCCTCTCCGCCCACCCCCAGGCCCCAATAGTCTCATATAGCCCTGATGGTCTCAAACTTGCTATGTGGCCCAGGATGTCTTTGAACTTCTGATCTTTCCCCTCCACCTTCTAAGTTCTAAGATCGTAGATGTGCACCACCATGCCTGGTTTTCTGGAGTGCTGGGCAAGTACTCTACCAACTGAGCAATATCTGCAGCCTAAACTGTCTCTAAAGGGTCATCCTTCAGCAAGACTCGGGACATAAGGGAAGCAGTCTTAACTGGTGTATTGAGGAAGAGCCAGTGTGACTTGGAAACTGGTCAGGGAAAATAAGTGATTTTTTTAAAAGAACACCTCGATTTTTGGAGATTGGTGCTGAAGAACTTACTGGCATCACTAAGAAAACAG